>WACJ01000348.1:0-312900 GCA_008973525.1 Stenopsyche tienmushanensis
ATTTATTTCAATCAGTGACCAAATTCAGACAATATTTAATGTGCCCAATTTTATATATTCAAAATTAAATGCCTGGTTTGGCTATTTAACCCCTTCAACGTTTTGATTCACTGTTAAAAGTGTCATCCGTAGTTACGCGATCTTCTCGCCTTTCGAATGTTTCGCATCATATCCAGTATTCGAAAATAGTATATCATCAAGTTCGTACAAGTCAGTTCCCGAGATGAATCATTCTTACATTAAACGTACACAACACTGCAATCGGACATATCCGTCATTTTCTATTGAGGTTTGCTTAACTTTCACAATGCGGATATATCCGTCATACCCACTTTGCATGGACTTTGGTCTTGACGGATATATACGTCATATCCACTTAAGGGGTTAATAATGAGAATGTAGTGTTATGCGTTAAATCCCAAATACTCCAAATATTAATATATTACTATTTTTTAGGTCTAAAACCATCTATTTAACTGACTATCAAAATTAAGTACAAAACCATTTTTTACAACTTTCTACAATAGAATACTTTTATACAATCAAATTACAATCGTTATACCAATTAAGACAATCAAAATATTTTCAACGATTGATATCTCTTCCTGGATTTACTGTTATTTAATTAATCCTTAAATCCAGAATCTAATATTTAGGGACATCAACTTGACAACTCGATATGTAAGACCAATGATAGTCAACCTGGTTCCTACTGCCCACTAATGTACAGCCCCTATCATTTTAATACTATTAATAATATCTCCATTATATCCTCCAATATATTTATGTTAAAAAATTAACTGCATATTTTTATATAAAAAATTAACTGCAAAACTCCTCAAAAAAATTGTAAATATTTTTTTACTTTTACTAGATTTTATTTCAGAGGGTCATCTAAAATATTAATTGAGTCGGTATTCAAATTTTCTCTAAAAAGGTCTGATTGCATCTACATTTGCCTAACATGATGTAATTTGACCCAAATAAGGCCAGTCTCGTTACTTAATAGCCACCTCTCACATTTGGCAATTTATACTAAAATACACCAAAATGCTTAAGGCGGGGTGGAGTCCCCGGGCGGCTTTCCACCTCCACGTGCTCATCGGGATGGCGCGCTAACGTACGGATCCGTTCTTCTATCAGACTGTGATGTTGCTGGACGAATGGATTAAAATAGACGAGCGTCGAATAGAAAGTCTCTCTTCTCTAAATAACTATTTATTCTACACGAAAGAGAGAAAAGAGAGAGAGCGGTCTGGCTGCAGGAAGGACGACCTCCCGCAGTCAAGGCTAACCAACGACTCTCCCGACTACCGCCTCCTGCGCGTCACTACCTAACCGGCAACGGTTCACGCACAAGAAGCGATCCGTCGGTATGCAAATGCAATGTCTCCATAGGGCCACAAGAGATGGCGCTGTTAAAATAACACATTGCACCTGAAAAGAGACAGAAGATGTCGCTATTAATCTGGAGAATTTAATCTGCTCAGACTAACAGCTCTATTACGCGGGAAATTTTTTATGGATTGAGTTTTAAAAAATATGCGGATATGTTTGATGCTCAATCAGATTTTAGAATAAAATTATTTGGGTCAACGTTGAAAGCTTGATGGCTGCAAGTCTCTACACTAATGAATGCATTAATGCGGTGAATGTTTTCTTTGATAACTTCCATGGCAATGATTCCAATAAGCATCACCATGGAATAACAGCATTTCAACCCCCTAACAATACAGCCATATTAGAGGCCGTTTACTTGCTCGGTGGCTTAAGTGGGTTATCGCATACTTAAACAGTGCATTAAATCAGTCCTGGTAGCGGCTCCAGGCGCTAAGCTATTGCATAATGCAGCTGCTTTTTAATTAAGTTTCCGCACCAGAATGCACTCTCCTGTCGACGTTCAATTGTGCAAATGTGCAGATTAAGCCACTTTATGATTTTATAGCATTTTTATAGAACCCGTGGGTCGAATTGATTGCTAGATTGTAGTCGGAGAACGGGCTCCGGCCCATGAAAGAAGTACTGCCTTGGCGACTTGTAAAATTTAATGAATATTTTATTGCTTTCAAGATGTACCGGCTGAAAATTTTATTTATCTTGCATGAAAGCTGTCTTTTGTAGCTTTTATAATTGTTCAATAGATAAAAAATGTACAAACGATTGACCGAATCTATCAATATATCTATTTGTCGTATCAGATCAAATACGAGGGTCATTTAGAAAGTAATATTACAAGGTATACTAAAAACTAGCAGTATAAATTAAGTGTCATCTAACATGTGTGGATCATTTAATAGTTGTTTTCTGGCGTGTTTCTGGACTATCATTATGACAGTCTGGTTACTGAGTGTCGTTGAATTTGGGAGGGAAAGAGGTGGAAATCTAGTGAAAATTCAACACAATCAAGTCATACTATCAAAGCAACTTTTTTTTAATTTCCTATAAATTAGTAAAATGAGCAAACAGTAAGGGATTCCCTAAAATGTGTTTATAAATATATTAAATTTTAGGGAAATCCCCGCAACTGTTTGCTTCATTTATCATATACACACATAAAAGAAACAAACATAAGATCGTGAGTTTAAGCCGTTGTAAATAATCCTTTATATATTGATTTTATTTAGAACGTAACCATACGGTCACGCATTTTTTTTATTTATGTCTTTGCACATAATAGAAAAAAATATATAAATCATACAAAAATTGCCTCATATTTTAAGGACGCCCAATGTGCGTAAAAACATAATTTGTAGATTTTTTTGAATTTCATTAAAAAATAAACGTTAAAAACTTGTTTAAAGTAAGGGAAGCGTAGAATGAATTTCAGTGTTGATGCATTCGAGACCGACATAACGAGGTGTCTATTATTAAAGAAGCGCGACCAAATTTAGGTGGGAATTTGTTGGGGTTGGAAGCATATTGGACATTTTTAATCAAGGGAGTTTTTCCACAGCAGCATTAGGAAAACATGGCATGGCCAGCGGTATGTTTTTCAACTATCGATTTCAGTCGCCAAGAAGCACATGTGGCGGTTCTGCTGCAAAACTTCCGTTATTACCAGTAATGGTACACGTCATCTAATCCCAGGCGGATGTCCCACCATATCACGACGTCGCAACTTCCTAATCGACAAAGTTTAAAGCGCCACAATAAAAAATCCCTTACGCGATTTTGGGGGTCCACGCGTGACCCCCGATTCATCCCCTTCCCGCCGATGCAATACGCTTTGGACTCTTATTTATAAATGCAACTCTTTTTTCGAGCAGCATTTTGCAGGGGTATATAAAAGAGGACCAGATGGGCGGCATGGATAGTCAAATGCAGCCCGCGGTCGAAATGGTAGCCGATAACAACTCGAGAATCGTTCGCAGCAGTGCGACTATCTGCGAGGGGCACGCGAGCCAAATATTGACACAGCCTGGGTTTCTTCCCCCCTCATAGCGGCCCGTAGTCCCATCACTGAGGGCTGCTAATTTATTTACGCAAAGATTTTTAAATATTTATGAAAGCATAATAGCTCTTCACAACCATAAAATTATGCTTGAAATCAGCACCAGCAAAATTTTGATATTTATACAAAAAAAAATCGTCTTTAAAATAGACTAGCTAATTTTACGCTTTTTGGGGTTGAATTATGCCGATAAGTTTGCATCATTAAAAAAAATACATTATGAAATCTTAAGTTCGGATTTAAATTCAAACATAATTTAGGGGAAGTACACTGCTATAAATTAAGTTTGAAGATGCTGATCAATAATGTTATACTGTTATTTGATAGGTCTCAGTTTAACCAATATCAAATCCAAGCTAGATTCTATTCTAGAAGAGTTTGCTCCTTCGATTACAAAAGTAAAATATTGAGTGGCAGAATTCAAACGAAGCCGTACGACCTGCCAAGACGAACATCGCAGTGGTTGACCAAATGAAGTGAATACAATAGAAGTGCATGAACTAGCAGATATGATAGGCATTTTAAAAAGTGCTGTAAATCGCGTATTGACTGAAAATTTGAACATGAGAAAGCTGTGCGCAAGATGGGTACCGCGTTTGTTCACAATGGAATAAAAATAGCGTTGTTGATCAAATGTTTGACCAGATTTCACAGCAATAAAGCCGATTTTTTGCCGATGTCTAAACAATTAAAACAATGAACATCTGCAGTCAGTTTTTTGGAATGCGCGTAAGAAAACTTTCATTGCTTATCTTCAAAAAGGCAAATATAATGTAAAAATAGAAATAATTTTTTCCAATTATTTTGTGTTCCGCTGCAAATAAAAAGACATTCTCTAAATTGATGTAAATTAATTTATTTTTACAAATGCAAAAAATCAATATAAATTTGGAATCAACCAAAACTTTTAGGTCCTTCCGAAAGAAATCCATTATTTTTGCACGCTCTCTTTTTAGTACAATTTTAATCCAAACACGTTAAAATAAAAAAAATTTGCAATTTTTTTACTCCTTGTATGATTTGTCATTATTATTTTTTGTGTTTTAATTTTATTTTATTATTCAAAATAAATACACTTAAACCTTTTTTTTGTGCAGTAGATGCGTTCCTTGGAAAATCGCACTAAAAAAAGCTATGACTTATCAAGAAAAGTAAAGATGTTTTCCGTGGATTTTAAAAATCGCATAACTTTGAAACAGCTATATAAAATGTACCCAAAATCGCACAAAAAAAGTTTTCAATGTGACTCAAAATCGCTCTCGTCCGAAGAAGATGTGTCAATGTTCTTTCGTTTTCTGTGTAGATTTTCTCTTTCCAATAATATAATTCATAATTAGTAAAGATGTCACTATAGTCTCAGTGACATCTTTACTAATTATGTCAAGTGAGATTTTATTATGGTAGGACCGGCCAAGTTTCTGCGTCACTAAAATAGCTATAGCTCCGTAAGTGGTTGTAATTTTGGAAATTCCTTTGGAGAATGTATTTTTAAAAGTCAAAACATTGGGAAAATATTAAAAAAAACGAAATCAATTTTTTCAAAAATCATAAAAATCATCATTGGACATAATTCAGCGACAGCAGATGCAATATGATTTACACAGTCCCAAATTTTTTTTTTAAATTTCGCTAAATTATATGATAAAATTGCTTTTAAAAAAACCGCATAACTTCGAATTCGCACAAAAAGAGATTCGAGTGTATAGCAAATCCAAAATCATTAAAAAAATTTTTTTTTATAATGACTCAAAGACGACCACAAGCACCTTGAATAAAATGTTTGGATGATGCTGTGATTCTTAATTGAATCTTATTCTTGTCAATCAATAAAAGAATAATGACAAACTTTAATTTTCAGTCTACGGATACGTACTTTTCAGCCCTAAGACATATTGTAGACTCATTACATCGCTACCTAAAACAACGACGAACTTCCACGAAACGGGACGAAGCAGCGCACGACGTCCTATCCATCGAAAGAGTTTACTGTGACTGAACAAAATGGCCGACAAACACGCGGGACCAAACAAACTAACTATTAAGATCTCCCTACGCACTGAGAATGAATCAAGCGAATTAATTTTCAGTACATTTTTGAGAGCTTGATGGGGCATTCCTAAGCCCCAGGCGGAAAACCTGAAGCAAAGTCGTAAAAATGATTGCACAATGCCGGATCTGGACATTATCATAGTGAGGCTATGTGCAAAAATTGTATTCAATAAGGCATTTCGTGCCGGGAGCGAGTCAACGAGCCCAGCGCGACGTAAGTTTGCCCGCTCTTATTTCGGGCTCCCGATGGCAGATAAAACACGTTCTATTCTTATGAGCTGCCGCCCCTCGGGAAGATACGTCTCCCGTCTCCCTATGGGACCCCATGGGCCCCCCATGCTCCTTTCGCCTCGTCGTGACCCCCCTAGCCGGCCGAGGCCATATCTGTTACTGCGGTTGCCCCGACCACTGTATCGCTGTTATTCTTTTGAAAGTATGTTCGCAATGTAAGTTACGAAGTGTCACGTTTTAACTGCAAAGAACAGATATCCCACGAAAAATATATATTTATGTATATATGCCTTAACCTTAACACACATATATACACAATCTTCAATTCCTGTTGAAATAATTTCATAATTAGGTCATTGCATAAAGAAATGAGCTAAAACGATCTTCCATAACGTCACAATGCTTTTTTTTTATTCACATACTACTAAATTTATTGTAAAATAGTCATATGATATTTGATAATTGTATCAATAATTTGAAGCAGCAACTGTCCATTGAAAAGTAAAGACATACTCAGGCCATGATGTGGCAAGCAGTGATTACTGAAATTATGTGTCTATATTTTTTAAGCAAATTTTTAATTTAAATACACAAATATAGCAACAAAATGATTAGTAAACTTTAAATTGAGTTAAAGATAGATGCTATATTCGTATATCCCGCTTATCGTCCATATAAATCTAATTTTCTCTTAGAACCGCGCAGCGTGAGTGAAGCTTGTATAGCAATAAATGAACCTTAACACTGTTGATATTATTGGGCCCCGTTTTAAAAATCTGAAATTTAATTGAAACATAACATAATAATAAAAGAGATCGTAAATATAATGTAGTGTGTAGGTGTACTTTTACAGCATGATCTTGTCATCGATGAACGAAAGTATTATGATTCGCAAGACACCCTTTTCTGTCTCCGATTCACTAATCTCCGCACTCAATGTGCGAAAATACTCTTTATGTATCATTCGATCGCAGCATATGCGTTGTTACTCACCAACAGGATAATCATGCATTATTTGTAATTTAAAACCCATTATTTCCAATATTTTTATACTATTATAAATCAATTGAAATTATTGAAGATTTGTTATTAAAAGTGAAGGCTTATGATCGACGGAATGCTTATAAAATGCTATAAATAGTCGTATGGAATGAACTATAATATAGTTTTTGACAATCCAAAAAATATTGCAGTATAAAACGTCAAACGTGATCAAATATCATATCCATACTGTCAAGAAAAATTGACTTGGGGAGTTGTGCAGACGATATAACTCAGAATGAACTCCATTTGACATAAATATGAGAAGCTCACATATTTCAAACTATTGAATACTGCAAAATTATATATTTAAACTATTTGTGGTAACATTATAATATAAAATATTTGAGAACCAGAACAAATTTGAAATTTGATGTAATTTTTACTCATTTAAAGCAGTTTAAGTAAATTTTTGATTTGATTGAATTGCCAAAAAATAAATAGGCTGATGTGAGCATTTTCAGGATTGGAAGGTTTCGATTGCTTCCGTTTTCGAAAGGATTGGAGAAAAAAATGGGACATCTCATTCTATCCCGAGCAAAAAAATGTGCAAAATGCTCATTTCCTCTTCACATCCAAATTAGGCTCTCAACTTTTTTTAAATAAACGTCCTCCCCCCGAAGTCGAGTGTCATAATTCCTGGCACCCTTCAGGCCCTCCGAATATCAAATTCAATCGAAATCACTTATCGACTGATCCTCTTACGGGATCCTCTCGTCATAATTCTACCCGTAGCTCGGAGGGTGACCCTGCCGGTCCAACGATCCTATTATCATCCCTCGCACCTACGAAAAACTTTGGCCATATAAATTTTTGATATATGGTCTATCTACCCCCCTTTTGAGCGCAGTCTTTTCTCTTTCGACCGTTTTCGCGCCTGCAATCGCGGATGAAAAACTAGCAGGATTTTAACGGGACCGAGAACGGTGCACACTTTTGAAAGGCGCCGTAAAAAAGACGAGTGTGAGGTGAAAAAGGGTGTAAAATGTCGGCGAAAAACTGCCACACATCATATGGAAAACGACACCCCGAACGACTGTAACTCTACCAGTTCCAGAAGAAACGAGGGTGGACTGTTATACATGATTAACTTTGTCGACACAAGAGGAGTATACAATTATTATATTTGATCGAGATTTATTCTACATTGAAGGAGATTGAACAACCCTCGCAGCAGAAGTATTATCATCGATTTCATTGACATTATGCAAATAAATAATTATTACTCGATGTAATCAACCATTAATCCCTTTTACTGTCCACTTTGAACTTTGGGCCTTTTGGGCAAAATTGACTGAAATTCTATCATGGTGAAGATGTCCACTTGTAAGCCATGTGGGATTTCCTCCCCTATTTTATCGAGTGATACTATCAGAAAATGCTGACACCCTACTAATGTTAAAACATTATTGCTTGCAACCACACCATAGGTTAATTTTACTCTGAACGTCAAACATTAATATATTAAAATGTGATAGACTCTGGCGAAAGTTGTTGTTTATACATTTATTAACGGAAACTGTTTGACGAAAGATGAAGCAATGTATTAGCGTTACCACTTGTGTAAAGTATACTTTATGCTACGTTTCACATTTCGTGACGTTCAAGCCAATTTTCCCTACCGCATCTATTCAAGTTTCACTTATAGAAATATAGTTAATTACAGATGATAACATTTGTCAACTTCCATGCATTGATACACGCAAAATCAATGATGTTGATATAACTTATACAGGTCATGTAAAGGATTTAAATTTGACAATGTAATAAATTTGTTACATTTTTAACTCATTTTGAAATACAACTCACTAAACACTGTTGTTTGTTAAACGTTAATTTCGCCGAGTTTTTTTAAATTAAATCGAAAAAGTTTCCGTGAAAGTTTTCGCAGCCATAGAAAGCAGGTCTCCATATTAAGTCCTAACGTATTAAACATGACAGTTATAATTAGTTACTTGAAAAGCAATACATAGATATAGGATTGCAGGGAAGTTGTACTTTTTAAAAATAATTGTGAAAAAATGACCCCAAATAATGAAGAAAATAGTTTGACCCCTTGATCAGTAATCACGCATATGTGCGTTCAGATCCGAGTAATACATAAGGAGCATTCTCGCACATTGCGCTTCATTTTTAATGCCGTGCTTCTATACGATACGATTATCAACAGATGACGAAAAAATAAACATTAAAATAAAAGTACAATTTGCCTTCTTAGATCTTTGGTCTCAGAATCATAATAAATAGTAAAAAGGTACATAAATCAATTATACACGTAGCTTTGTTTTTATGCGATAAATACGTTCCACGGAGAATCGCATTAAAAAAAATCTTGAACTGTATAGAAAGCCTGAGGGATAAGTTCCGATATTGTTAAAAACCGCATAACTTCAAATTAATGTGATGAAATGCAGCAAAAATCGCATAAAAAAAACTTCGCCCAGATCAAACCAATAATATCATTCAAGAGAGTATCCTGAAGCGATTCATCAATATCATTTTGATAAAAAGTATCAAAGACTTCTACAAATGTATTTGCCAAAGTAATGATTGAATGTGCTGACAATGTCGAAATTTTATATTATTTCGCCATCTGTAACACATTCGTGCCAAACTGCTTTCCAACAAGAATTTAAAGTGTGTGGAGTAATCTGATATACCGCACATTATTATAACATTATTTTTAAAGTCCAAAATTGAAAACATTTTTCAAACTTAAGTTACAGTTAAGGACTCATTCTCTAGTTTCATAATATAATACTTTTTAAAAGTGGAAATGATGCTCCTATCTAGTAGCTGAATTAAACATGTCATGTTGGGTGGAAGAAACGCTATTTTTACATCTGAATGACTTTTATATTTTTTTATGCGCATTCGCATAAAAAAAATATTTGTGCTCTATAGAAAGATGAGGGATAGGTTCCATTATTTTTGAAAATCGGATAAAAACAGACGCTATTATGGGGTTCAACAATATCGACAGTGTTAAGGCTCATTTATTGATATACAAGCTTCACTCACGCTGCGCGATCCTGAGAGGAATTGAATTTGTTTGCATTGCAGTGGTGGATATACAAATATCAACTCATTAATCAAGGCGGTAAATAGAGTACAGATATACAAACAGACTGACATAAACACAATCAGTTTTATTTGTATATACGTTACAATTGATGTTTTAATTAGGTTAAGTTAAAAATATTAATTATGTGCTTTAACAAATGAATAATTTTATTACTAAACCTAAAGACATACGTGTAAAGTATTTATTTTTACGCAAAGAAATGAACGAATGTAGTGTTTTATCAACAGTGTTAAGGTTCCTGCATTGATATACAAGCTTGAGTCACGCTGCGCGGTCCCGAGGGAATATTTATAAAATCACTACTTAATATTACGAACATTGTCTCACATTTTCCATACACACGCTTGCGAATACGCACATCTTAACATTCATACACTCGTAATATTTCTTGGACCATTTTAATATTAATTATTTTATATTGAAATTATTTCAGAGTGTCTAAAAATATTGCTCATAAAATGGTGTGACAAATTAATTATGCTCAGCCAAAACGACGTTGAACAAAATAATTTCAAGCCTAAGACGTTCGATTTACATTTCGTAATGACACGAACCTAAAATCAGATTTGGTCCGACTATTTTTTTCTAACAACTTCATTTAGCCGAAGTCGAAGAAAGAGACCAAGAAAAAAGGATCACGAAGGAGGAAGTGAAAAATGGGAATAAGTAAGAGGAAATAGTGGATTGATATCCAACAGTCACGTACGCAATAACGTGAAGCAGAGTCGGCAGAGGGGCGATTATAACACCCCCGAACGCCCGCTCCTTCACACTTCTTTTTTCGCCCCCAAGAATACCTAAAAAAAAAAAACGACTGAATATCCTTTATTTACACGCATTCGCATATACGAAATATAATGCGTACATGACACATAACAAAATACGTCTTCAATAAAGCCGCTCGCCTCGAGACCTTATGAAACTGCCAAAGATATTATTATATCAAATAGAAGTTCGCCCTTGTGTGCTTTTGCCGGGGATGAACAATCACTTTTTAAACTTGTTTTGACTTTTGCTAAATTGGCGCGATGCTTGAACATTCGAACGCTTATAAAATATATTCCTCATGCCTGAATATGAATCTGCTTCTGTAGGAACGCTTGGAAAAATAAAATCTGTAAATATTTAATACGAAGCGGATATAATGCTTCATAAATGTAATGCAATTATAAAATGGTTGTTCAGGTTATTAAACCTACATAATACAAAACATTAGATCTTGTTCTTTCAAATAAAAGCTATTTCACCCTTTTCGAAACTAATTTCGTTTTAGGGCGCGTCTTTCAAATAAGGAAGTTTCCCTGCTGCATCCTGTAAATATCTTGATAAATTTAAGCAAAAGTTTAATTATTATGAATGGTAAAATAATAATATATAGGATATATTGTAATAATATCATTAAATGTAAATTTGCTCTTAATTTGCATTTAATTAGCTTTGTCTCGGCGCTGTGGGGTCATCATAAGCCCCAATTATAATGATATCATTGTTTGATTTAAAATCGCTTTTATTGCTATAAATTACGTTCAAAAGTCTCGACTAAAAATTTGAAAGCCTTCTTTGGATTTGTAAGGCTTTTTTCGGCTTAAATTCATTACGTTAAATGCTGAAAAGGCCCGGTCGAGTTCGGTGAGTTATGCAAATCCGATTCGTGTCCCATCTGTTGAGATCTCGTGCCCGGTCCTTATCGAATCATTCGACATTCCCGTGTTCGTCTGGGTGTCTGGACAATTTTTGATCTGGATTCAAAAGAGACTCCAGCCGGGACGTGCCTTCCATTTGACATACATCTGCATTTATTATTTATACTGCACGAACTGAAACGGCATGGATATACGCTTTGTGACTTTGCCTTTGCTTTTCAAGTGTTAATGCAACAGGGAATTGTACATCAATGCTGCCATATTCCATATTGTTTTTTTCTTCCCTTTTTATGCAATTTTAGCCCCTTTCATCCGGGTCGACTGAAATACTAAAGGATATGCGAAACTTAAAATATTTTCAATTTATCACGTTGTTATAGTTTTGGGCGGAATTGACTGAAAAATCCTCATTAAATAATTTTACCTTAATTTGAACATACGTAAAAGATCATAAATAATTTTAAAAAATAGCTTAAAAAATCCTTTTTCAGCCAAAAAAAATAAATTAAATTGATCATAAATGCCTATATACAGAATACGGCAGAGTAACTTCCTTATTTGAAATGCGTGCCCTAAAACAACAGTTATTCTGAGAAAAATAAAATGACACTCATTCAAAAGAACATAATCTAATATTTTTATCAAGTAGGTTTAATAACGATCATGTAGTTAACAAAGGAAGAGCACGCGTTCGCCTTAGAGGCGTACTTTTCAACCAGTCGTTGAATCATCACCACGCAACATGCATTCTGGAATCACTTTAATATCACACCCGCGGAGTTTTATCATAAATTGATTCATTGTATGGATGGACAGCTTTAGAAAAAACGCTGAGGTGCACTAAAAAAACCTGAAAGTTCAAGAACCGCCAGGACACCCGAAAACATTGAACATATTATGCTGTTAATTTTGCAATAACAGTAGTAGAACGGAGGCTATATTAATGATACAGTTTTAAAATATAATATATAAAAACTTTAAATTATTATCTATTAAATAAAAAAAATAAAACTAATATCTCTTAAACTGATTATGTTATTTAATTTTTAAAATAAGGTAGTTTCTCTGCCGCACCTTGTACTTATCCATCACTGTATAGCGTAAGGCTCTTCAATAGTATCTATTCTCTAGATGACTCTTTATTCACACGAGAGAGAGAGAGATCTGGCTACGGGAAGGACGTCCTCCCACAGCCAAGGCTAACCGACGACTCTTCTCGACTCCCGCCTCCTGTGCGTCACCACCCAACCGACAACGGTGCACCCACAAGAAGCATTCGGTCAGTATTGCAAATACAGTGTTAAAATAGCACATCGCACCTAAAGAAAGACGGAAGATGTCGCTGTTAATCGAGCGAATTAAATCTTATCAGGCTGGAGATGGTAAATCGTCCATGCTATAGTATGTTTAGCCTCATACTATTGTACATACTTATACCATTCATCTGATTGCGATGAAACTTTGGGGAATTAATGTGAGCATATCCGCGAACGTTATAGAATAGTATAGTAAAATCATTGATTATGTACGCAATTTGTTTTGCGAGACGTTTAGCGGATACACCATGTTGGCGCATATTGGTCTGGTGAAATGAAACGTAGATGCGTGCGCAATATGACGCGCGCATGCTTTTGGATCCTACCCCTTCAACCCGCGCTACACGTGACCTGAAGCAATAAACCACGTAACTGTACTACTACGCCTCTTTTTGAATAATTACTAAACATAAACCTATATCATGTTCAAATGCGATTCAAAATATATGCATTTTGTATTTATTATAGCACAGGCTATAAAGATAATCGTGTTAAAAGTTACTTTTGTTATTTTCTGTATTAAATAGTTGTAATATTTCATTGAGTTTTTATGTATTTAAAAACAATCTTCTTACAAAATTCTTCTTTCTTGTAGGTTAAAAAGACAGATGGACAAATTTGGACCGAATGCCAGTTAAAAGTCTTAACCGAAAGAAAGTGTGTTTTTTATGGTTCGTATCATCAGAGTCTCGCAGCTGGGATCTCTCTCTGCGTTTAATAGTTAAATTTATAATAAATATCCCAATCAAATTAACTCTCTTTTCCCGACAATCTTCTTCGATCTTACTTCCTACTAAATTAGTACAGTAAACAATAGAATTTCAATAAAATTGATGACAGTAAAGTTAATTTTTAATATTTTCTTCAATGTACTATCAAATTTGTAAGAATAAGACACTGAATTTCTCATTAGACTTTTTTCATCAAACAACATCTTTGATGCTACTGTATGAAAAAAACATCCCCTCTCGGTGCAGGTTTGTTTATTTTCCAAACAAAACATTTCTGGCTTGGCCATAATTAGATTATTACTTTTGTAAACAAATTACACCGCATAAAACTAAAAATAGTTGATGTAATACGCAGAGGGCAATAAAATATGATCCTTGCCGTGTGCAGAGATGAAAAGTTTCTCAAGTCCAGAGGGATGAGGAGGCTGTGCACCTCCAGTAGCGTAGTCGTCAAAAGACACGTAATGTAATTTGGCAAACGACCAAACCGGAAACTATACCCATATAATACGAAACGAAGCGAGGGCCGGAAGTGCCGGCCCCTCTTCAACAACATCAACTTGGCCATAAGATTAACAAGAATGTGCCGCTCATTTGTTATCCTTCGAGGATATTCGACTTGCGAACACCTTTTTACCGCAAACACATTTTAAACCATTCAACCGAATATACATTTGGCAGGCCTCCTCGCAGGTATTTCAACAATTGCGAATACTTGCTAGCAATTTAAAGCAGATTAACGTATGCTACTCACCGACGGAATTTTAATTTTGGTTCGATATAATAATAGTCCGAGCGGAGGCTTAATCAGTGTAAACAAACGCCATTGTCCGCATGGATGAAAGCATTTAACCTTTCCATTTTATAAAACAAAGCCTATTATATGATTAATTTAATAGGAGCATTGGTGCTTAGCACTGACATCGAAATCAGGGCTATCAAAAAGCAAACAAATTTTAAGCATCATATTTGTAGCCGAAATTGACAATATGCAAATATTTTGAAAGAGGCAAAACACAGCTTTGTAACAAAGGAATATAGTGTAGTAAGTATTGTATTAAAAATAAAAGCAAAGCATTGAAAATAAATTGCTTTTGAGCGCTGCACGCCACATGTGCGTGCATACTCTCTCTGGATCTCTCGAACATATGAGTGCATACTCATCAAATGATTGAGAGAGAGAAATCTCTGTAGCATGTCGGATGATATTGAGAAAACAGTTACCAATAAACTTTCCAAACGACATTTTGCTATACAAGTCGACGAATCTACTGACATTAGTGGTAAGGCACAAATACTAGGTTCCGTTTGTTTCATAAATGAAAACAAAATAGTGAATCAATTTCTATACTGCAAAGAACTTGCCGAGCATACGACAGGACAAGATGTTATTGATACTATTTCTTCATATTTAGAACAATTTAAAATATCACTGGATGTGTAGGAATTTGTAGAGATGGTGCTCCTTCAATGATAGGCTCAATCAACAGATTTGTTACCCTTGCAAAGTCATGAAACCCTAATATTATAATTATGCACTGTTTTTTGCATAGAGAATCTTTAGTTTCGAAAACATTACCAGCAGCACTAAAACATGTACTAGATCAAGTTGTAAATATAGTGAATTTCATAAAATCAAGACCTTTAAAAACACGCATGTTTAAAAATCTTGGAAGTAAGTACGAGTGTTTGCTTTTTCACACTGAAGTCAGGTGGTTATTTAGGAGTAAAGTTTTATGTCTATTCATAGAACTTAAGAATAAATTGTTAATCGAAATGAAGGTATGGATGATTTTTGTAAAACGTCTTCAGAATAATGATTGGTGTGCTAAAGTGGCATATTTAGCAGATATTTTCGATTACTTAAATAAAGTTAACACAAGCGTTCTAGGGAAAAACGATTTTTTTAACATCCATTGACAAAATTACATGATTTTTGAAAAAAATAACTCGAAAATAGAAAAAAATTAGATATGTTAACTTCACTTAACGAAAACATTCCCGAGGGAATTGTTTCCGTAATAATAGAACATTTAACTTTATTGGAAGAAAATGTTGCACGTTATTTTCCTTCCTTAAATAGAGAAAATTATGACTGGATTCGAAATCCATTTGTTACGACTGATAAATCGTATTGTGAATTTTGAAGAAGAAGAATTAGTCTCATTGTCGACTGATCGTACTCTAAAAATAAAATTTTCCGAAATGACAATAGAGGACTTTTGGATTTCTGTCCAAGAAGAATATCCAGCTCTTCACACGAAGGCACTAAAAATTTTGTTATAGTTTCCGACATCATATTTTTGTAAGCTCAGTTTCTCAACAATAACTAATATGAAAACTATAAAACGAGAAAGATTTACGAATTTAGACAAAGAATTGAGGGTAGCTCTATCAAATATTCGACCTAAAATTTATGATATCTGCAAAAGCCAACAAGCTCAGGTAGCACATTGATTGATTTTTGATTGATCATATAACTTCTATTGTGTTAAGCAGGGACATCATTTTGGGTGGACAACGGAAAAAAAACACCCCCCCCCCCCCAATCCTAGATTTACCACTTAAAGAGACAATAAATGCTTTATTTATTTTATTTTTAGTCCTTAGTTGTGTAATATGCGATGTATTTTAAAAGCATTTTGTACAAACTTGTCCACAGTTTGAGAGTCGCTCGATATGATAAACACGTGGCATTTCATAAAATAATTTCTTAAGACTTCGAATATATTATATTTGTGTAATTAAATAAAAAAATATCCATTTGTGTTGCCTTTTCAGACAAAAATATAAATAAATCATCGTTTTTTCAACGTTATAGATTTATCTATGAATCAAATATTTTAAATACTTATGTATTATACTATAATCTTTATAACAGTTCTTATTTTATTAAATTAGCAATGATACAAAACAAGTTATGAGCATTTTTAATTAAAACCGCGCGGAATAAAAAATTGTCAGAAATGTACTAGATTACGCTGTATCATTCGTCCGAATTCAGCCGAACCTGGAGTGTTAATAACCACTTATGAAAGATAATGGAAAACCACCACATGATAAGAGTCTTTTATGAAGACCATTTGGATATTACATAATAGGTTATTTTGAAAAAAAAAAATTTTAAATTTGCCACATTTTTGCACAATCAAATCAGCACCATTCAATTTAGTGCCAAAATAACAATAATATAATGATATTATCAATATATATGTGCAAATAAAATCAACAAATATTAATTAGAAACCATTGTAATATACAAACAAGACTGAATAATATTTAAAATGTAACATTTTATGCATTATGTATTTAACTCAAAGTATGAGTATATTTGAAAACTTCGGTATTTCGGATTGATATTGCGCTATTCGAAAGACTTACCTAAAACAAAGAATTTAAACATCCATTAGACCAAATATTTTGTGTGTATATTTAAGATGACAAATTAAATGATAGCTCAAATTTATCTTGTAAATCTTATTATCTTTACCTGAGAGCTCTTACTGCATGAATTTTGAAGTCTTGGACACCTTTGGAATTTGGCTCACCAGCAGTTCTTTTGGACCACACTGTACAATTTTTCACAACGTCCATTTAAACTTAAGACTATTGATTGATCAAGGCTGGTCGATTTCGTAATCAAACAATTGCGGATTGCTTTTATATTAAACACGATTTCATACCTGAAATTAAATATTTGGCACATTTTAGTCCAATTATTTAGCTGATGATATATTTTTAAAATGATATATGATGTATTTTCTTTGATCTAAGGAAAAATTGATGCTTAATGAAGCTTTTAGCTATGAAATTCTAAATGAATCACTTCCGAATATCGTATTTTACATATACATTTGAATGTTAGTCGTGACTTTAAAAAAATGATACAAAAATCGGACCTAAATCCTATATCTTAAAATAGATATCTTGATTTTCCAATCCCCTATGAGTATTATTTCCGATCTGTGTTCTTGAAATCTCAATGCAATTGTTCAACATTAAACATTTCGATAATAAGCCTAATAATCGTATTACAATATACTTAAAAACTATGACTACTTGCCTCAATATTTTAGCTACATGACGATCAGGATACAGTCTGGAACACGGATCACATTCGGGAACAGCACAACACTCTGTGTATTAAAAAATATCACTTAACATACGCACATGCACATCCTAACCTGTGAAAATAAAATATAGCTCTGCACCGAATATTGTTGCATAGCATAAACTCGACGCCTAAACTGGACGGACAAATTGAAACGCATTTATGACAAATTATTAATATTTATAAGGAAAACTATTTTTTTTTAAATCATGGGATTAAATAAGCTGCTGCGATATATTCCCAAAAATATTATTTTTCAAAAAAAATCACCATCCTTTTCGTTGCAAAAATATATTATTTTTTAATGAATTTCAAATTTGATAAAAATATTTTTGGGAATATATCAAAAGAGCTAATCTCAGAGAGAATCTCATGCATTCTTTCAATAGTTTTTCATAATAATTTTCATTTAGTATTAATACATTTATATTCGTACGCTCAATTGAGCCGTCGAATTAAGCTAGGCGACAATCAGTGCGTGTTCGGTTCTTAGGTTATACGGTTTGGCTTAATCGTCAGAGGGATATATCTTAATAAATAAAGTGCAGTGTTGTTCCAGAATGCGTCCCGTACTCCAGGATCTATCCTGAACATCATGCAGCGTCGATACTCAGGCAAGTGTTCTTAGTGTTTTAAGTGTTTTGTACTGCGACTTATAGTAAATTGGAGGTCCTTGATGTCTATTTTAAAATTTAGGATTTAAAGCCGATAAATTATGTTTTTTTAAAGCCACGATAAACTTTTGATTTTATTGTCACAATAGACTCTTACATAGAGTGCGGAATAAGATGTCGATGGTTGAATACAGTAGGATGGTTTCAATGGGTATCTGATGAGCTGTGCGCCTGGTGGTGGCGGAATCTTCAAATCGTCATGCAGTCTGACCGCTGAGGAAAGATTCATAATCATCATCATCATCATCAGTCTGTGTTCGTCCACCGTTGAACGCATGAGTCTTCATCCCTCTCGATCATCCGCTTTCCACATCCAGCTTCATCCTGCTATTCTTTCGATGTCGTCAGTCTTACAGGGGTCTCCACTCGACTGTCGTTTCTTCGACACATTTGTCTCCCCCATTGCCACTTAATCAATTCTTTCAGTAGCGTCTACTACTCGAGTTCTTCTTCGGACATCCTCGTTTCTGATTCTATATTATAAAGACACTCCGAGCATAGATCTCTCTATGGCACGCTGGGAAAACTTTATTCTGTGTAAAATGCCTGAAATTAGATTCCACGTCTTCGTGGGTTAACACTGGGATGATGCGTTGGTTAAATGCTGCCATCCCAGTGGTATTCGTCTGTCAGTTTCTGTTGAGAAATTCTGTCGTCCTAGTTGTATTACTTGTCCCAGATAAGTGTATTCATTTTCAACCTCAATTTGTGTTCCCCCAATGGATATCGCCCCGAAGGTCTGAGAATTGTGACTATTTATCATGGCTTCGATTTTATCCATGTTCATTTTCAGACAAATTTTACTTGACACTTCGTTTAGGTCTTGGAGCATGTCTTGAAGCTTTTCAGACGATTCGGCTATTAATACTATGTCACAATTTCTCCACTTGTGTGTTGTCAATACTGTGTCGGCACTTTTTCCAAGATAGCAGTTTAAACACATCTTCCAAAGCGTTTATGATAAGCTTGGGAGATTATATTACAGCGTTGTAGTGAGTCTAAAACTGCCCAAGAAAGACAGTGGCTGATTATATTTTTCGGTTTTCTGGATGATTTGTCTTAGTATGTGGATATGCTCGATGATACTAAAGCCTTTTCTAAATCCAGCCTGTTCTCGAGGTTGAAATTTGTCAAATCGATCTGCCAGCCTATTAGTTTTAACTCTAGAGAATACTTTATATATATATGGAAGAGAAGCGAAATTGGACGATAGTTCTTAAGCAATGAATTATCTCCTTTTTTAAAAAGTAATACACTCCAGGCCTTCGGGACTTCCCTATGTACCCTGTTAAAGAGTTAAGATTTAGTTGTTTTTAATTATTAGGAGTACTGTGAACCAGTGACCTGCCAAACTATGCTGCATCTTTCAAAAACCACCAGTAATCAGAAAGAGCAATATATGGAGAACAAAGTATCCCTTGAGCGTTTCCAAATATTTTTTTACGAATTTCGCGACATAAGATCGAGCGTTATCATGCAGAAGAATAACTTTGTAATGTCATTGTTCGTACTTCAGCCATATTTATTGTAAAGGACAGCTTAAACGAATCAACTAAAAAAGAATACATGCATTCATTTGTGCAACTAGATGCAATCCAATATATAACTAGAGCCTTTGATATCCATTTACGGTTAGGAATCATATTCGGTGCACCTGAATTTTATTTGTAAACGCTCCCCCAGCGAGCCACTCAGGTGAGCGTAGCGAAGAGCACAACGATCGCAATTATTTTCCATAATTGCTATTCTTTTTGCTAATAATTTTCAACAAATTACCAAAAAAAAAATAGTTTTAAAATCGATACTCTCGTATCAAATATATAATTTTTATAAAATAAAAACAATTTTATGCTTTATAAAAATATGATTTTATAAAGATTATTTTCCTAAATATTGAGAAAAAATATTGTCTCAGATTTATTACCGTGAAAATTTTATTTTTCGCCATTATAAATATAAAGAAAATTGTTTGTCATAGGCCAATTACAAATAGAGGATGAGAGGATTTCGGTACGAAAAATAAAATAAAATTGCATTAAGTTCGAATATGAATACTCCCTGTAAATCAGATAGGGTTCAACGTATTAATCCGACTATATTGGAAAATGTGAGTAGAGCATTCAGTACGAATTTTAAACCGATTTATTACTCTACATATTTTTTTAACAAGCGCAATGAATATTTTTCATACGAAACACACTTGTATATGGAAAAAATACGGTAACAACATACGTCCGTTTTATAAATATGATACAATGACAAATATATAATGACATAGTGATAAACGCAAGCGACGTACCATTTAGAATCCGGCAGATAAAATCCTATCAATTTTAAACACAATGTATAATATTTCAGATTAATAAATCTTAATTGTGTTCGATATAGCCATCTTTGAACTAGAGGAAGGCGTTGAACCTAGTGATGAACATGTCGCACTCGCTTATTCCTTACTAAACACTTCAAACGTTAACATACTAATCAATTATGTAAATATATATTAGGGTGTCCCATAAGTTTCTTTCGTTTTCATATTAAGAAAAAAATAAACAATATTTTGTTGAATTGATCGTTTCACCTTGCTGAAGTAGCTCATAATAAACTACCCCCTTCCAGTCCCACCAAATGTATAGCAAAACTTTTTTTGGATGTAGTCCAGATTTAGCTACAGTTAAAGCTTCTGTACCCTTAGTCCAAGATCGTTTACGTTGGATATTCTCATAGACTATCCAACTTACATCTCCAGTAACAAGTCTCTTCAAAAAAGGTTGACTATTATGTCGTTGGAGAAGAAGATCGCATGTTGAAATACGCTAAAGTTTATTTGAGTCAGTCAGTTCATGAGTAAGCCACACATCTGAACGATTGATGTAGCCCAATTTCATCAGATGATTATGGACGGTTGTTCGTGGAATTTCTTACTTGTTAGCTATTTCGCGAACAGTATATCGCGGGTTTTCTTCAATCTGTGTTCATTTTCGAAAGAAACTTATGGAACAACCTAATATAATTGTTACATCAAAATTAAGTATTATTAAAATGTTTGACACCTTTAAATAACCAAATCTAAATCCTAAATTGGAACCCAAATAAATCCTTACTTTGGGCACTTTCTGCCTCAAATTATTGATGATCTTTCTTTTGAAAAATATATAATTACTTCAATGATTAACTTGTTAACTAATGAATAATGGTGCGTCATCTTCTGTAGCGTTGTGGATACATTGGGCATTCGGCGGTGGCGCGCAGAAGGCGGGTGTCCTGAGAGTCATCGGATAGCCTTGGCTGCGGGAGGACGTCCTTCCCGCGGGCAGATATCTATTTCGTGATTAATAAAAAATATATATAAGATCTATTCGGCTACATAACTCGAAGCTCTTATAGAAAATTCTACTTATGATGCTATAGTATTACCAGGAGGCTTAGGTGGAGCTAAAAAAAAATTAGGATAGAGTGAATCACGTGGGAGCAAGGCGCGCCCTGAGAACTCTGCTTCGAGAGCGCCACCGCTACGCTACAATGGTGTCAGAAGTGGATCTGACACCATTGTAACATGGTAATGGAGTGGGGAACATAATTCTAGGGATGATCGTATATACATGTATCAATATTTTAATAATTATAAAATATACGTAGATATCATCAAAATTACAAATATGTCATGTTCAGGCGCGTAGGCAAATGTTCGCCAAAAATTTTTGTGTTTTTTGCATGTTTTTTATTGAATAATTTTGTGTATCAAATAATGTATTAAAAAAGGCTTTATGATTATTTTTAATAAGCCATAATTTAAAATGTGCTCCCTTGCGTGTCTATTCAGAATCGGTTGTGATTTGAAAGCTCCCTGTGATTTGCGGTTGCATCATATTTCTTTCCGTGTGAAATTTAATTGGGATAATTTGAGGGTGATGGCCTGGGATGGACGAGGGTAGGTTACACTAATACACTACGCTTATATCTGGAGACTACCCAGTTTGCACCCTCGAACGGCGAGCCAGACGAGCGCACATACTTCGCCAATTGATTAGTATGAACAGCGGCTCCCAAATTACAGAAAGTTACTTCATTTGGCAGCACACTTTCAGCATCGCAATCACCGAGTCTTTTCAGCGGGCCGCCGAACGGGGGGGTGACGCTTGGGGGTGGCGGGCGGTCCCACGGACGGGGTGGCTCATTGTTACCTGTTATGAATGGGCCGCATTGTCCGACTTGGCTTCCCTGAAATAGTTTCAGTTTTGAGGTTCAGGGAGTCCAGTGTTTACGGCGAATTTGAAAAATGGTGCTTTGTTTCCGCGCGCCGCGACCCGGTGATTGATAGCCCTGTATCCGGGCACTTGCTTCAAATATCGTAGCGGATGTCAGTCAAAGTGGAGCGAAAGAGATACGACCATCCAAGTGGATCTCTTTGGCGTGCTAAATAAAAGTGGATCATTACAAGGATCGATGTGATCATTTTGATTATCCAAATAGTCTTATAATTTTAAAAAATATTACAATTATGGTTGATAAAATACTACAGATGAACCAAAAATATTGAGCATTTTCTGAAAAATCGATACAGGGAACTGTTGTCTATGTCAGGGAACTGTATATTTAAATGACTTTTTTATCAATATAGACTAGAGGAACTGTTCACAAAATATTGAGACATACTTTATTTTACTTTAAAAATATATTTTATATTAATAAAAGAGTAAGCAGATCTAATTAACAATCATCTAATATCGCTTTGGTAACACATCAGGGAACTGTTTAATCTAATCCTTTGTAGTTTAGAAGCCTTTTTAACCCTCCGATATAATTCAAAGACGTCTTTCATAAATTTATCACACATTTATCTTGCCATAAACTTGGCCCAAAACCATTTTATACAATTAAATATGATATTTTTTAACTTCCAAACGCCTGAATCTTAAGACGAGGCGAATCACGTTCAATCTCCCAAATGCATTCCAACTCTACTTCTTTTATTACTGCGCTTATACGTTTCGGCATTATCCTTTATCCTTGTTTAAAATCCTTTTAAAAAACGTTTTGGACTTCTTCTGGGAATGCATTTGGATTTTTGATGCATTCCCTGTATCAATGATTCGATGGATATCTAACGGTTCGTTAGAAGTTTTTAATGCATGCATACAATGAAATTGTATGCATTTTTCGTACAGTCGATCATTCGACTGGCCATCTTGAACAGATTTAAACTTTTGAGTATTCCAATGAAATAGATTGCTTGCTCCAAGAATTAAATACAGCTTGAGGACGAATCGTGAATAAAAAATGTCGGAAGTACGCCACAAAAGTGATCGTTTCCGAATCACAAACAATGCAGTGTATTTGGGATTCTCGAAGCCCGTAACGCGGGATTATCTCGGCTAACAAAGGCCCGAAACGAATTTGTAACCCACGACACGTAATGGCTGGGAGTGTATTTCTGGGATAAGGGGGACTACCGTATATACTTAGGTCTCAGTAGTAAGCCATACCGTGGGGTGAACGGGCCAATCAACCAGATAGCTAATTGCGTCAAGTATCACCGTTTTTTTAACAGGGAAA
The DNA here is from genome assembly GCA_008973525.1 of Stenopsyche tienmushanensis. Classification (NCBI taxonomy): domain Eukaryota; kingdom Metazoa; phylum Arthropoda; class Insecta; order Trichoptera; family Stenopsychidae; genus Stenopsyche; species Stenopsyche tienmushanensis. The sequence goes on from WACJ01000348.1 coordinate 23,886, forward strand.
TCAAACCATCTCGACAATCTGGACCAGGAGCTCATCTTGCTTGCTAAGCTAATCAGAATCTATTGTCTTCTTCTGGGACCAATTACGTGTTTTCCACGTCTGCAACGCCCGAGAATTCCGAAACTAATTCAATAACAACAATAAACATTGAACATCAGCACTTTCTTATCAACAACGATCTGATATTTTTAAGAATATCCTCTTAAATACATGATCTACGTAAATTATCATTTAGTATTTTACATGTGGAAAAATCTCAAAATTTATATAAAATATGTATTTTCATGATAAAAAGTGACAATAGTGAATTGGCGCCAATCATTTTCGCGCGCAAATTACTCCTGTTAATAAAACAATATAAATGTAAATTATCTGATAGCTGATTATAAATTCAATACATGCCTTAAATCAGTCGGCATCAGAGGCTGTTCGAGCTGTTATGATGAACATCAAAAGGTCCACCAAACGAGGTGACCACGCCAGAAATGGTGAAGAAAATCCACAAAGTATAATAGTATTGCATGATCGTAGACCGAAAGTGTGAGAGCTAGTAAGCGTGGTAGGCATTTAAAAAAATGCTATACATCGCATGTTGACTAAAAATTTGGACATGCGAAAGCTGTGCGCAGGATAGGTACCGCGTTTGCTCAGAGCGGAACAATAACGGCGTCATGAAGATGCTACAATCAAATGTTTGGCGATGTTTCTCAGCAATAAAGTCGAATTTTCGCGTCGATTCATAACCATGGATGAAACATGAGTCCATCAGTTCACACCTGAGATCAAGGCTCATTTTCAACTTTGAGTAGCCATATGCGCTCTAAGCGCAGGGAAGAAACTAGCTACATTCCGTAATCATAGAGATCGTAGAAAGCGCCAGGAATTCATTTATATCCATAACTTATGCAAAAAGTCCTAACTGCCGTAAAAAAGGAGGGAGTGACCACAAGGTGTGTGTGTGTCCAACCGGTCCGTCTTTCAGACCGCTGACACTTTTAAAGAGCGCCTCACGATCGTACACTCCCATGAACATGCCCACAAATCATGATTTGCATCCATGAACGGTTCTCAGCGCGGACTAGGGGTTCCAATCCGGATATTCGGATATCCGATATTTTGTATATCTGGGGAAATATTCGAGTAGTATTCATATAAATTTTTAATAGAATATTTTACAAAATCGACGAAAGATCACACGAATACTGAGGTATATACCTGAGCGAAACTATCACTCAGGGGTAGTGTTTGATCCTGTTCATATAATATTGGCGGATAAGAATATGGTTATTGTTTCTGAAAGTGAATTAATGATTTTAAGAAATATACTTGATGTTCTGACTCCAATGAAAGTTGCTAGTAATGAACTAAGTACTAATAATACAACAATAACCCTATAGGATCGGAAATCTTGGAAGTCTTCCATCTGATTATACATTCGTGCATCGACGGCAAAGTAGTGCTATAAAGGTACACGTCTAAACATTCTCAATATATTTTTAATTTTTTTTATAGAAACTCGTAAATATTCATACTTACTATTCAACAAAAAATCGTACACTTAACTAACGTACAATTAAATTAAATCGCTATCGTCGGATAAGCTATAAGGATCTTTCAAAAAAGATAAGATGACTTTTGTTCGTGTTGTCTTGAGAGCAGGCGTTTGTTTTGATAATTATGATACTAGCATGAGATAATTTTCATTGATTATCTTCAAAAAGGAAAAACAATCAACAGCGAGTATTTTTCGAACTTATTGCAACGATGAAGCGATGAAATCAAGAAAAAATGGTCACATTTGGCTAAAAAAAAAGTGTTGTCTCATCAAGATAATGCATCAGTTCACAGTTCATTCATAACGCTTAATTAATGTATATTTGAAGCAAGACTAGTTGAAACTGAAGATGATACCTGAAAGATTTATCAATGATTACAACTGGCACCTCTATCATATAAAGTAATTCTGAGCACCTTTCTCTTATAAATGAATTCTTTTGCATAAACCTAGACAAAGAAATCCAGTGGTGTCAGGTCTGAAGACCATGCGAGCCACGGAATAGCGCACGTCCTCAGGCAAAGAAATCCAGTAGTGTCCAGTCTGGTTTCTTTACCCTAATCCTTAAGACATAGAGTCTATGTGTGAAATGTAGCAAAAAAATCCCCAAAAAAATTGTCGGTCTATGTGCAAAAACATCCTGTAAAATCAACATGATATTTTCATTAATAGAATTTAAAGAGACTACCCCTGCAGCATACTGCTTGTAACTGCACTATCATGATGATGATTTTCATGTAAAAAAATATAGCCATCATTGATTATATCGAGCATTGATAGCATGAAAATGAATACAAAATTTGAATAATTGAAAGGGCAAGCCCCCAAATGCGTCGGTCGGAGCTGAAGGGTCGTCATCGTTGGCTCGACATTTCCGTGTAATGAAACAGATGATAATGTTATTAGTGCAATCAACAATTGTTAGTAATTGCATTTGAATGTGATGAGCGTGCGTTTTCAGTCTCGATATTAATTTGTATGAAATGATAATTATGAAACGGCGAGCAATTAGAGGTCAAACACAGTGATGATTACGTTAACTGGTCGACCGCACCGCGCATTATGATGATTGCATTTCTGCATCCAACACAAATAAAACCAACAATCAACCCCTCTTTGTATTCCCGGACAGTTTTCGACTTTTTTCCCGGGCTGAATATGTGCAGCCCAAATCAAATATGCATTCCAATTATTACATTTTCATTAAATGCTTTATTTATAAACTGGACAAACAAGCAGAATTTAATCGGGTAAAATCTGCATCAGAAAGTACCCCATGAATAACATTCAGAGCTGAAAAGGTGGCCATATCAGCGTTTATTCATGCGTGATTAATACATTTTAATCCCAATTACGCTTATATTTGGCATAGTTCGTCATTAAGCGTTGAATCGAACATAGTTTTTGAGCGAATAAACCAAATTTGTGCATTTGAATACATACGCATGTTTATAAAATATGATCCACGCTCTCAACAGTACGCCTAATGAAGCCACACACAAAAAAAATGCTTGAAGCTCTTGCGTGGTTGAAATGAAACTTCTAAGCTCCTTGAAATTTTTAACGGATATTGTTGCCTAAATTATGATCTGTCTGTGTAATATATAATAAATAGGCGGGCTACTTATGTAGTGGTTGCGTTATGCTACGTATAGCCACACGCATAGTTGAGCCGGCCCGGTGCATGTGCGTGGCATGTTTATAAGGTATGCAACGGCAACCGAGAGAGCATAGATGATTTTCACTTTCTTTGCAACTAACTGCTAATTGAAGTTTCACTTTTCGTGACGTTCGAGCTAATTTTTCCTACCACGCCTTTAAAAATTTTACTTCTGTAACATAGGTCCCTAATTGAATTCTCGGTACCAAGTTATCCTCGTCACATGCTGCACTTTCAGAGCTTTTCTTTTAGCGCTCCCTTCCTTCTCCTGTTAAGGCGAAGGGAGTTTCCTCAGACGAAGGAGTCTTTATTGATCCCTCCACTTTTTGGGGGTTTCTGTGAAGACCCCGTACCTGGCGCTATCGCACCGGTGTAGTCCTCCATCCATATGTAACGTTTGAGGTGGGGGCACTCTCGGGGGTAGAGTCCCCGGGCGGCTCCCCGCCTCCACGTGCGGGATGGCCGCGCTACCGCACGGGTCCGTTCTTCTATCGGGCTGTGATGCTGCTGGACGAATGAATGGGAATAGGGCGTCAAATGGAAAGACTTTCTTTGCAAGATAACTATTTATTCCGCACTACAGATGCAGGAGGGACGACCTCCCGCAACCAAGGCCAACCGATGACTCTCCCGACTCCCGTTTCCTGCGTGTCACCACTCAACCGGTAACGATGCACGCGCAAGAAACGATCGGTCGGTAAGCATGTGCAATGTCTCCGCAGGGCCACAAGAGATGGCGCTGTTAAAATAACACATTGCACCTGAAGAGAAATGGAAGATGTCGCTACTACGTGGGGATGATAAATCGGCCACGCTACACATGCATCATTGTACGGTAAACATCGTGCTTCAGGTGCGTTATATGTAGCCGATTTCTGGCCTACCTCCCAGTATTTTGTGCACTGATCATGCCTGTTAGCCACTGCCCGCATCAGACCGGGCATGGAGCTGGCTCAGCACTTCAGCATTCAACAGCTTCTCTGCCGTCTTCTCCGTTGGTCCGAGGATAATTTTCTCGAATCTTGGCCTCCTTGGTCTTCTCTCCTGCCGATGCAGCATTCGCACTTCTTGCGATTCCTGCTTTTACTCGTGGCCGTCTTCCACCCTTCCGGGCGCTCGGGGCTGCTGCTGCAAGCTTGCAGATTGGGCAGATGGGGTTTTTGCCACTCTCTCTGGAACCTTCTGCTCTAATATCTGCTGTTACTGTGAATCCTGCTAAACTTGCTGCAGCTGTTCCCGCAAACGTTTTGTACCTCTTCTATACTCATATCCGACCTCCTCACTATCTTTTGAATGCTACTTAAAGCTTTACATCCGCAGTAATCCGCGTTTTTGCCATCGCGTCCGCTGCAAGATGTTTCGATTCTTCGAGAATCGTCATCCGCTCGGTGTCATATGTAAGGTCCAGTGGCGTATGTAGCTGAGTTTAGTCAATGTTAATCGTTTTGATAGCAACCTCAACTTTTCCCCATTTTATTTTCAACAAAAAAATACTCCAACTGCGAGACTTTCTGATGACAATAATGTTGTCTCCTTATACTTCCAAGGCCACTTTAAAGATGATGGGATAGAAGACGTCCTTATCGCGACCAAAAGTCACAAACACCTTTCTACTGAAAGCATCAGATAACCCAACCCAGAGCTTTTTGATAATTTGTGATACATTTGCTGATCCGCTGTGTGAAGTGAAGCATGGGCCACGTAGACAGAGAGAACAAAGATGCGCGCGCAATTCACTCTTCAATGAGAGAGAGAGAAGGCGAGCGTGCGCACGCTTTTAGATCGTAGCCCTTCGGTCATAATTAATCATTAGTGAACATTGTGAAGAACAACATTATGAAGATGAGAACATTACTGAAGTGCCCCCAGTCTGCCAACATTGTCCCAACCAAGTTGTGCTCATAATCATAGCATTAAAAGATGCGCGCGCAGATAAACAATATATCTCATGACAAAATTAATCCTTACAACGATCCGCCTTCCTCGAAATTAAGCCTAAAATTACCGTTTTTCGCTGTGAGCGTTAATTGTTCTCTAATTCGATTAAGCTTAGAGTTAATCAAAAACGTTAACGTTTATACGGAGCAATTTGAGTCCGCAAACAAGGCAGTTAAATATTTGAAATACAGTAATAAATTGACCATAAACAGCGAGAGCCTAAGTGCGACGAGCCTTTAATGTTTGCTAATTTTAATGCGTATTTGTAAGAGCCTACCGGCTTGTATATTGATGACGGGACTTGCTTCCAATTGCCTATCGATTAACATTTATATCGTCTTTATAAAACCAAACTGTGACGCATAAATTATTCACGAAGGGTTGAATCCATTTGGAGGGCCCCAGCTGATATTGTTTATTTTTTTAAAGACGCGAGAGCCTGGAAATGATCCCGTTCGGAATAAAAATCATCCCTATGGGATAACGAACAAAATGTAAAAACGATCCATTGGCGCTTTGTTGGCAAGATTTCTATAATAATAAACTATAATAGAACTTAATAATCATACAAGTTTTCCTCTTTCATTTTTGCAAAGGCGGTGATTATTATTTCAATTAGGATTTCTTTTAGGGGCACCTCTGTCGTGTAAATTCATTCTTTTCCACGTCCCTAGGCAAATAAATCCAGCGGTGTCAGATTTGGAGACCGTGCGAATCACGGAATATGATAATCTATAGACAAATAATTCCAGTGGTGTCAGGTCTGGAGACCGTACAAACCTTGGAATAGGGCCTCTAAAAAAAATATTTTAATATAATTGATAATCAAAAACAAAATTCTTAATAATAGTCCCTAGATTTTTGCACTTCTATTAATAATTGATCATTTCGATTCAAATTAATCAAGATTTCCTACCTCTGAAAAACCATTTGATCCTGGATTATTATTTTATGGATTTATTTACAATAGTATTATAAAAAACCTAGTACCAAAAAAAATGGTGATGCAAAATGTTATTATTTCCATTAAGGCACAAAAACGTTTCTCAATCATTACGTTGCCTTCGTCGCTGCGACAGTCACCTTCTTCAGCCGCAGAGACCGCTCCGGGGGGTTATTAGAAGCGCACAAAATATACGGTCACCTTAAATCGACCACACTGTAAATAGCGCTATACTTTGGTCCATACAATAGTATCTGTCTATAAAAATATCTGCCTTTTAAATCATCAATTTTTTAGACATAAACCACTGGACCAGTTTTGTTTAGAGTGGTAATTTTCAGCCGACCACGTTCATTTGAGCACATCACGTATTTATTTAATTCGACGAATCAGCAATCCAAAACGAATTTGACGTCATGGTTTTACGATTATTAAAACATAGATTATTTGTGTGCGATTATAGTGGTAACTGAATTAATACACGCCATACGTTTGGTTGGTAATTAATTTCTATTTCACGTGAATCGCCAAATTGTAACTGATACGCAGAAGGCTTTAAAGTGGATTATGGCTTAATCTGGAACGCCTGGCCAACTGTTCGTTATTAGTGCAGTAAAAACATTAAATCCCAGCCAAATAAATTCATACAACATATTTATGTAATATCAGTTTATGAGCCCACAAGCAAACCTATGCATTACGACTCTGTTTATTCGACGTTTTATTGCGCTTTTTATTTGCTTTTTGCGCTGTGAAGTTTTAAATTTACTTGATTGAAACGGTTCTGAATGAGCTTTTTGAGTGTAAGCCTGTTTTTTTTTCATAACGTAGCAATTCACGTATGGCATCGCCTACAAATACCACTTTATCATTGATCCAGTTACGTGTTGTACACAACTTTGATTACAGCCTTATGAGTGCCACAATAGCCAAAAAATACACTCAAATATGTTTAAAGTGAAGTGATAAGAATTTAAATTCGAATTTAGATAACAATGCACTATAATCAAGTCAGATCCACAGCAAATAATCTATGAGTTATCGCATTGACTGGAATCCCATTGAGACCAGCTAAAAACATTGAAAACTCGAATAGGATGGGTGCTATGGAGTAGGATGGGTGTTATGGAGTAGGATGGGTGTTATGGAGTAGGATGGGTACCGAACACAACAAAAACGAGCGACGTAACATGGACTAAGCCTATACACTATAAATGCACAAATTTATTGTCGACAATTAGAAGTTTTGCATCGAAAATTAAAAGAAAAACGTTCTTATATATTCAACAAAAAGAAGACAATACTGCCAAAACAATCATGATAATGCAAATTGACACCTCATAAAGCAAAATTGACTCTGGATAAAATACGGGAATTCAACTGGGAAGTGTTAATACATCCTACTTATTTATCGAACTTCGCCCCGAAGGATTTGTACCTTTTCAAGTCCATGGAGCACAACCTGAGAGAAAAACGATTCAAAAATGCAGCTGAAATGGAAATGCATTTGAAATGGTTTTTTGCTTATAAGCCGGAAAAAACGATAAGATTCGAATACTTTCGGGTATCTTTAATATGAATACGGGTATTAAATAGCTAAAATTACATTAAAATATCCCTAATATAATCATAGATGGATATTCAATTTTATACAGCAGAAGAGTATCTCCTGAGCAATTGTCTCCCCGTCTGCGGTGCTTCCGCATACAAATTTATAGATAAGTTATAAATACGCAGATATGTCATAAATAATACACTATCGGTGGGTTACAGCTCGGTGTGCCCCATGGGGTCGGTTGCGACCCCCTTCGGCGCGACTCCCTCGCCGTCCTCCCGCGCGAGGGGCGCCCGCCGTGTCCAGAGTCCACTCCGATCCACCCGTGGCCCACTTCTCCCTGACAACTTTATCAGGATCACCCACTTTATTTCACCTACAAACCACACGTTCCGTGGGAATTGGCCGAGGATTGCGTGCGACATTGGCGTGCAACTCATCCCACAAAATAAATAATATTTGGACCGGTTAATTCGAAAAATAAATCTTAGATTGAAATTAAACAGCATCAATTCTGATCCCAATGAATCTTAATATGAAACAACAATTAAGACCCGAAATGGTTCCTACTTAGTCACTGATTCATGATTACAGATTTAATTGCATAATCATATCAGAAGTAATTTATGAAAATCTATATATTTTTTTTATAGATTTATTGATGGCATATTGCTGAAAATAAAAAGAATGTTTTACATACATGCATTACTGTGTTTTTTACAGAAATCTTGCCTACCCATGGCGGTAGACCAAAGTGAAACTGTATCGTACTTTTGGGGGAAAGCAAAACTATATTGTGCCTTTGGGGGCAGTATCTCGTGTCCGAAACGTCCACCCCACCAATCTGGTGGGGTGTGTCACCGATCGACAGAAAAACCTTCATTCTTTACACCCTCCGAAGAACAGCAACAACAATGTATATACTTAACACTTGCAGAACCCGCCCACATTACCATAATGTGTTTGAGGAGAACACACAGATAAACATCAGATATGGGTGTAATGTTGCGTTAATTTGAATACAAATAAAAAATATGACGTTGATTTGATCATATAAAAGTAAAAAAAAACTGCTCTAATGCGGGAAATTAATAAAAATTCAAAAAATTGATATCGGAAGAATGAGGTGGATGCAATAGTAATTTTCATTGAAATCTCTCATTTTTTTAATATTAATTTTTACTAAACGTGGTCTTGCGTTGTGCGTTCTTTCGAACTATTATGTAGTTCAACGGATGGATGGAGATAGACGGATGTCGAACAGAAATATTTTCTCTTAGAAAACCTCTTTATTAGCCACGAGAGAGATCTGGCCGCGGGAAGGACGTCCTTCCGCAGCCAAGGTTAACCGGCGACTTTAGCCTCCTGTGCATCACCACCAAACCGGCAACCGGGAAAATGCCGCTGTTAAATTGAAACACTGCACCTAAAGAGAGACAGAAGATGTCGCCGTTAATCTGATGAATTAAATCTGCTCAGATTAACTAGTCCCATTGCATGGGGATGATTATTCGTCCATGCTACATCTCCACCAAATCTCGTAGGACGTCATTGTCCAGTGTTTTAGGCCTCCCATGACCTGATTCATCCAGTAACGTAAAATTACCAGCAAACTACTTTCTACATATTCATTAGACTACACAATCATCCTCGTTCACACCACAAATGATTGTATGGGTACTAGAGATAGATTTAAAAAAATATAGTTCAAAAGATGTAAATGAATTTGATTTGTTTCCGTTTTGAGGTATTTCAGGGCCATAATGAATCTCTCTCCATCTTTAGTTATAAAACGACGCAAAAACTGGTGTGAAAAAAAAATGGCGTGAAACATCGCCAAACACTCCATTGAAACATTCTCACCGATTTCTTCAAAAGAAAATAAAGAACTCAGTAACATAAATACTATTGTATTTTCATATATTACAAGGGTACTTCTAGAACTAGAAGTACCGTAACCTAACCTAACCAAGAAAACACAAAAAATATTTTTATTTCTCAAAGTAGTCTCCTTTCAGCTCAATTCCTAGATAGTTTCAATAGTTTATATACCCTGTTTATAGTGAAAATCATTTCCCCTTTTTAGTCTTTTGTTTTGACTGTTCCTTTGTCGTAGTTGTAAAGTGATCCCACCTTTGTCTCATCCATGGTTATGAATCGACGCAAAAACTCGGCTTTATTGCTTGAAACATCGCCAAACACTCGATTGAAGCTCGCAGAATGACGCTGCTTTTGTTCTATTGTGAGCAAACGCGGCATCCGTCTTGCGCACAGCTTTCTCATGTTCAAATTTTCAGTCAATATGCAATATACAGCACTTTTTTAAATGTCTACTATATCTGCTGGCCCGCTCACTTTCAGTTAACTGTCATCCAATATTATTTTGTGGATTTTCTTCACTATTTCTGGAGTGACAATTTTTTCCGTGTTTACAAACAGAATATTGCCTACTGATGGCTATCAAATAAATATTATACAACAACCGCCAACTATATGTCAGGTTGGGTACTTCTGGGACTTCTATCAACGCAAAAAAAACATTGCAAAACTTATGCCCCATATTTCTTTATAACATTTCTAAACATAAGTATAAAAACGGCACTTATTTTTGACACCACCGATAACTTCTTTAATTTTTCACCGACCTTCACCAACATGATTTCTCATATTCCATGCAATGGAAACGTAGGCTCAATGTGTTATTTGTTACATTTTTTTCATCATGTAAAAGCGTACACGGCCAAGACTGAATTTATCCTCTCCCCTTGTCACTAGTCTTCTTAGGCGCAGAATTAAAGCGGGAGACTTTGCTCCTTATGAGTTAAGACATCTCACTTTTCACTCGTTTTGATATATGTGGAGATAGAAGATCATGTTTTACGTACAAGGAAAGGGCGACGTGATAAACATGCGTTCATAAATGATTCCGCAAGGCCAGATGTTGAGAACGGCTGGTTTAATTTCGGCATTAATTAATCGTGCAGAGATTGCCAAATATAATATAAAATGCTTAAAAAATAACGCTTTTATAAGGCATGGCGTTACACACGGAATCATCGCAATTCAGATGATGTTAAAGCAACGATCTACAATTCAGCAATTGATAATAAATTGTTTTGCATGCCTGAAGGAAAACAATTACGACACAATGACCTAATAAGTCATATTACAAAGCATTACATCCTATTTCCAAGATTAACATGAAGACTTTTTTCATGTCCACATTACAATTTCAAATCACGCATAGCAAGAGTCAGACTTCATTATTAAAATAATAAAATATCACCGGCCATTTCAGAGGCCGTGCGTTTAAAATATGAACATTTTCGGGGATTCTTCTCGGCCACCCTCCACCGTTTTCCTTTTTTTCCATAATAAATTCATATTATTAATTTTATTAGCCGTGGAGCATCATGAAACAATCCTATTCGCAAAGACGATATCGTTAAATCGGAGCAAAAGCCGTTTTTGTGTTAAACGACTGCCATCGATTTCAATTATTGTGACGCTTAAAGCACAATTTAATAGTCACTTATGCATTAGCGGGAATAAAAAAGAAGAGAAAATCTAAAAATGTAGCATTTCTTTTGGTCGTCCGTTGTTCAAATAAGATTTATTTTTTTAAATAACTTTTGCATCAAAACATTTCGACAATTCAAATAAAATTCATAACTAAATTGAAAACACTTATATATATTTTGTTTTAATATTGACTATACTTTAAAATATCTGCAATCTAATGAATATTTAGGTCGTGTTTGAATGTATTTTTAATGAACATCTGCCACCGCCCGCATCAACTAACAACGCTACATGCATATTTGTCTGTGATATCAAACAATTTTTATCTGATTCGTCATTGATACATTCAATTTGTTTTACGAATGCAATCAACATAGTTATTTTTAATTAGCGAAGGAGATTCAAATATAAATCGGAATTTTGCTGTGCAAATTTATGTGACATAAAAATACCGTAGCCATCACTTTTTCAGCAAACTGTTTCTTTCAAGCCTTCGTGAAACTTTGGCCCAATCAAACACTCAGGTCTTACTTAGAGTAGCATCATAGAGTAGCTCTCATAAAAAGAAAACGAATAATTACGCGTTGCGCAACAGAGGTGACTACTTTTCAAAATTATTTAGTTCTGAAAATTAATGAGTTTCAATAATAATATATTGACGTTTTTGGGAATAAATATAACATACGATAGTGAAGCTCAACAACCCGCCAGACAATTATTGTGTTTTTATTGCCTATTAAAAAAATAGGGAGTAAAAACCTGTTTATATATTTTTTATAGACATTGAAAAGGCTTTGGATAATGTAAGGCACACGCGCCTTATTAAACGGTTCCGTAGAATAGACTATGATATGATATTCCAAAAAAGAACAAGACGACAGACATCAGACAACGACTGACTGGATTGAATATTCATTATAAATCGAACCCATTTCGTGCGCTGCTGTATGGTCTGTTCCCGATTACCCCAGACTAGCCACACATAAAATGTCTTCCACTGATCTTTTGGTCCCATGAGAAACGCTACGCAAAGAGCGTCCAGGCACCAACCCCTTTTGCTCCACGCCCTCCAGATGAGGCGAAATTTCCGCAGGAAGATCAGCTTCAGACTACGTGCCTCCGAAGGTGCCTATCGTACAAAGGACGGAGTTTAAAGCTAAATTCAAGGGAATACTATCGCGGGTTCATTTCCATCACGAGTCTGACCTCAATTTGAAGGGGGCTGCAGCAGATGACGGACTGCAGGGGCTTCCCCTTCTCCATGATATCGGTTCGGTCATCTGAATACCCTAGCCACAAAGACGAGCCGCCGTTCGAACAGTCTAAAATCATTCTTCCCTGTATGCCTAAGCTGTTGAGGATAGTAATGAGCCTTTGACACGGTTTCCACCAACTACTCTAATCGGCTGTTCCACACACCGCTTTGTGGGTGACCTGCGCACCCAACTCATGTTAGCTGGGCTACTCCAGCTGCGTTTGATGAGCAAACCTCTACTCCACAACATTACCCCAGGGATTCAACCGTCGCCCACGGGCGTAGGGTTGGCTTCCCTCCCCACTGGAATTTTATGGGTGGGTATCGTAGAGTCTAACCTTTTATCCATATAGCATTTACCCCTATAGCATTTACAAAAAGCCCTAATCAAAGAGAGAGTAGTCGCAAGGTTTATGTATCCGACCGGTCCGCTCTTCAGATCGTTGACACGGCGAAAGAGCTCCTTAACACATACACAGTCTGCGTCCATGAATGGATCTCCGCATGAGAATTGAGAGAAAATATACATTTTATCTTATGATTATATTGGTGGTATTAATAATATATGGATGGAGATTTTTTCAATCAATAATCGAATGCTAAAATATGGAATATCACTGGTGAATTATTGAACTGCAATTTTAATATGAAACTCTTTAAAAAATATATGAATTGTAATTTCAATTGAAAGATATACGTACATATACGAATTATTTTATACGGTACAAGATATGGAAGATTATATAGTGCCGTCCAACCAAGTTGGCAATGTCTAGAATCAGATCTGACACCGTGAAAAGACAAGGAATTTGGCAAAGCTATTTTTGCATTAACAAAATAACAAAGTAAACGTATGAATAAAAGCTATCATCATGAATTTAGCTTTCATATGGCACTCTTGGACTATTCATCCATCATACATATCGTTACGAGCTCCGCTTAGGTCATGCTATAGTATGATGCCCACACAGCTAATATATTATATTTCTTGCATTTTGTTTAATGTATCATGTTTAAGTGGGCATTCATGGTCCAACATGAGTACTTCTTTTCAGCATTATCCTTCGAAATCCTTTGAACTCATGTAATATTAGCAAAATCTGAAACGGTAGAATAGCAATCCATCTCGGGTTAATCGATCAAATTTGCACACATAATAAGGCTTGCGCTTCGCATCGGCTCGAATTGGGGCTCATCCATATTTTATTGGAAGGCTCTTGAATTCTTTCGCTCTTCCTTCCGAACAGAGCCGCGCTGTACCGGGCCCGGGTAAGTACACAAAGCTTATTGTAAGACGGGCTAAATAATAGACATAATAAATAACACAAGACTCGCACTTTATGAGAAACACAAAGGCGAGAAAAGAAGGGGAGAAAATGGCGAAGTGTTTATTTATAATATAAGTGAGGTGAGGAGAGCGATATGCTCGGCAGTTGCACTCGCGCTACCCCTCGAGGGCGCCCACTTTAAAATTAAAATAAAGCCTTTCTTTCTGAGCCGTTGTCGTTAGTTCGCACCTCTAAAAGCCTTCTTTTCACGGGGCGAAACGTCAAAAGTCTTCCACGTAATCCTCACGCTTAATAATTTTACACTGTTTCTCGTAAATGCTTCAGTTTTACAATTACGGCGCAGCGGAGTAAAAACGAGTTCACCCAAAGGAGTGACTTGAAGATAAATGAACTCTTACTCATTCAATGTCCCAGAACAATTATCATCGTGTTTGTAGCAAACCCTTTATATTGAGTAAAACATCGATTTTTGAGCGCGTGGCTTCATTGGATGCACTGTTGAGAGCCCGTCACGAGGAAACGTCTCTAAAAATAATTGCCATTGCCAGATTATAAATTCATGCCCATTGATTAATTCTACTCATACCTCAAATATATCTTTAATTTTGATTTTTTTAAATCAAAAAATGTACTTGTAGTCAATAAAGAGATTTAATTTATATCCAATCGATTACTATTGCCTGAAATCAATAATTTTGTTTGTATCTGTAAAAATTAATACTATTAACATATTCGCGTCGGGTTACGCACAGCATTGTCTTTTGCCTGGCGTGGAGAATATCTGCAAAAATTTGCAGTGTTAGAAAATGTGTTCTGGAGAAAATATTAAGAATACCTCATATACAATATATAAACGCTTTAAAACTGTGGTGCACGTTGGGGTATAATAAATAATTAGATCATTTATTATATTATTAATTAAATATATTATTAATGTAGCTTGGGCGATTTACTATCCCCACGTAGTAGCGCTGTTAGTAGTAGCTCTTCAGGTGCAATGTGTTATTTTAACAGCGCCATCTCTTGTGGCCCTACGGAGACATTGCACCTGCATACCGACGGATCGCTTCTTGCGCGTGCAATGTTGCCGATTGAAAAGTGACGCACGGGAAGCGGGAGTCGGGGGAGTCGTCGGTTAGCCTTCGCTGCGGGAGGTCGTCCCTCCTGCAGCCAGATCTCTCTCTCTCCCTCTCGCGTAGAATAAATAGTTATTTATTCAAATCAAAATGCCAAAAATGTGGTTTAGGGGATATTCTAATCTAGAAGCACAAATTTTGGATGTTTTTTCAAGTT
The DNA here is from genome assembly GCA_008973525.1 of Stenopsyche tienmushanensis. Classification (NCBI taxonomy): domain Eukaryota; kingdom Metazoa; phylum Arthropoda; class Insecta; order Trichoptera; family Stenopsychidae; genus Stenopsyche; species Stenopsyche tienmushanensis. The sequence goes on from WACJ01000348.1 coordinate 38,896, forward strand.
AAAAAAAAAATCACAAATTTTTAGAATTTACAAAAAAAGCTAAAAGTTAAAGTAAAAAAGAGTTGTGTCCTAGTTGACACGATTCAATTAGTAAAAATGTCGCTATAGTCTTCAAAAAAAAAATTATTTTCACATTTTTTTTTAAATAATTAAAAATAAAGCTTTGACATAAATCTGCTAGCAATATAGAAGGTTATATCGAAAATGTTGTTTTTTTTTAGATTTTTAATCACATTTTTAAAAGTCTAACCTTTGAAAATATGCAAAAAAGCAAAATCAATTTTTTTCTAAATTCTATGATAGTATACTTCCTTAGTAATCACATTTTTAAAAAAATCCTACGCATTATAATTTAAAATACAGAAAAGTGATGATCAAATGCTCAGCAATATTCTATATAAAATTACATAAACATAATAATTTAAATCTAAACAGTTCGAGACTATCGCGTTTTCAAATTGCATATATTTTTATATTTTAGAAATAGATCAAAGACATTTTTCTAGATATAAGTCATAGAATATTCAATTCAATTCAAATATGATTTTTATATACGACGATTAACTGACTTAATTTTGTTCTTTGAATACTTCCATTATACAAGACGTGTTAAACTTTATTCAAACATTTGAAATGTTTGTTTTAGTTATTTTAAAGACACCAATGAAATCTCATTACAATCTATCAGTTAGTTTAAGATTTATATTAATTTTATACAAGATGTAATATTTCATGCATTTTTTACGAAACGCGCCCGAACTCCAGACGAAGTTTAATGAGGACAACCGGACCGTAATGTGTTTTTTCTCAATGTTGAGAACAAATATCACCATGTGATCACATATCTATGATTCAAAATATGAAATATTATTCGTTATTATTAACGATATTGGCATTTTCGATCTTCCATATTTATTGGCACGATAAAAATTGAAGATTAATGATAAATTTGAAATAAAGCACAAAATAATCAATGCCGAACAAGTCTATAAATGTTATGAAATGCCATGTAATAAAAGCATCATCTACAAATAAGATACTCTTTTAAGTCAAGTCCTGCCAAGGATGCTGTTCGTTTAAAAAGCTCCAAGTTTTCAAGGACATGCACACTAACTGAGAGACTTTTAAGCTGTGAAAATGCGCTTTAAGCTCTTCCTTGTCTCGAAGTATATGGGAACTGGAGCAAATTTAACTTAGGAAAAAATTAAGAATATAAAGGAAAATGGGAAACGTCTTTCAGGCGAGCTTATAAAGTTATTCACATAGAGCTTAAATTCATAAACGTACTTTAATTACACTTCGTGTATGCTTGTTAGCCGAGAGCAAGAAACGTTTAATTAAAATTTTCATGTTACAGTAACCGAATTAAAGTTGACCCATTCAAAACCCCGGTTCTTCGGTTGGTAGGTGGACACTGCGGGAAATGAAATTGATGATATGAGCTACATAAAATGAATAGATTAATCACAAAACGCGTTTAATTACTGCAATTAATTGCCATCGATCACGCTCCTCTATACAAGTCCGAATGAAAGCTCATTTCATTCACAGAGCTTAAAGCTTTGCGAAATGCATCCCCTAATTGGAAGCTGCAAAGCATGCTCAAAAATTAGCTTTAATTATGAAATAATCCCTATTTTAGCTTCTGTTGGACTAGAAAGGCAACAACAGGTTGCATCTGCACCGAATGATTGCCGGATTGTTAGTTTAATTCTGATACCACAACTCATATACCCTAGGGTGGATTTCATATATGCAATAGGTTTTCGGCATTTAATTGGATTTTTTTTTAAATAGGGTTGAATTTATTCAGCTGTAAGCTTCAACAATGGTAAACATAAACCGCATTGCATGTTTTTGCTATTGGTAATATTTCCCCGACGCCACTGGTCATAATAAATTACTCCGCATATGTTACTATGAAAATGTGCTCGCGGGAAAAATATGTGCGTATTTTCAATGTTAACCGGAAAACCAGATAAAAAAGGAAAGACACAATTTATATGCAAAAATAAACAACTGTAATCAATCATCCGAGTTTGAGGAGTGACAATAGCAATATGACAAAAAGTTTCGAGGGCTTTTTTCCGCGGCGACGACGTTGAACTTTGGCGTGCGATTTTTTGCATCTTAAAAAAGCCCTATCTGCGACATCGGGGCATGTAGCAAAAACAAATATGTTAATGACCAGTCTAGGGCGCTCCGTAGTCATCCAGAAGTGACAGTGAAATGATGGCGAGGGCGCCGCCCCCCAATCTGGCGCGGGAATGTGCTACAGCGAAGGGGATGGTCAGGAGCGCCAGCCAGAGCACCACTGTTAATTTATTACTAGCCAGAGGGGTGGAAGGGTGGCCATCTCCGTGGCCTATACACGGGACAGTTAGGGTGGCAAAGGTTTGCAGAGCACCCTCGGGAGGATGGGACGCGAGGTTTTGCAGCACACCGTGAAAGCCTCCTCAGGACATCCAGAAAGGGGTAAGCGAGGGATGATTTTGATAGGGGTGGAGTGTGCAGTTTAGACCTGGAGCGGTCGAATATTGAGCCCTTGGGATCTAAGGGTCTGTAGCGCTTCGAAAGGTTCAAGAATCTGGTGACGAAGGTTGAGTATCAAATTGGTAGACTTCCTCTTGCAGGACCCGTGACATTCGTCTGCCAGATTGTAGGATAATGTATGCGAGGCAAAGAGCTCAAGAGTTTTTCGAGCCAACCAACCATGATATCAAAGACCATCTCTTCTTGCACCCATATACTTCAAAGTACACAAATAGTTTATACGATGAACTCGTGAAGAGTCTTAACCCTTTGAATGCTACGGTGTATTTTGATAAACGGAAATTTGTTTGCCATCTCCTTCTCTCTTGTTTGATCGAGCTAACGTATGAGGGTAGTCCTAGAAGTACCCGACCTAACAAATAAAACACAAAACAATTGGAAAAAATATATTTATTTCATCCAACGACTCCACCTCAACATCGTTGAAAATTATTATGGTTCGCATAATACTCACCGTTAAATTCATTTTTACTTTTTGAAGATAAACAATCAAAACTATCCCACATGCATCCCAAAAAACCGAAGCCATAACCTTGCCTGCAAATGAAACTCTCTTCGTCTTCTTTTGAATCGATTCTTCCCTTTTAGTCCCATGTTTTGATAAGTTTAGACTTTCCTTGATTTTGAAATATTCGTTCATGAATTTAGATCGTATTTTGTGGATATATCTGTCTGTCAGATCGCGAGGCGCTCATTAAACTGTCAGCAGTCTGAAAGACGGACCGGTTGGACATACAAACCATGTGGCCACTTCCTTCTCTTTTGGGATATTTAGAACTTTTTGCGCATGCTATGAGGAGAAATACATCCCAAAGGCATTTTACGACTTCAATTATCACGGAAGTCTATTTAGAGTCTATTTTTTGAAACTTTTACGGTTTGGGGAAACACTAAAAGAATCATCGAAGTGCGGCCCAATGAAGCCACGCGGTTGTTCTTGCAATGGAGCTGTTATAATAAATTAAGAACAAATCAAGGAAATCAAACAGACTCATGCTGAAAGGCAACTTCAGGAAGAGATATCCCTACATCAAGCTAGGGGGAGCATCAATTCCCTTCCGGGGAGAATTTACGTACCTGAGGGTAACGTTAGCGGAGAATTGCCACATTGGACCGAGAGACTTTTTTTTAAACAACAACTGCTTATGGTCTATATGTTAGGTCAGATACTTATGAGACAACCCTCGTATAAGTAAGATGCACTACAGGGTTAAGCACTGATATCTTGACACACAGAAATTATTCATTTTGCAGTCCTCGTTAGTTTTACAATCGACGATATATCGTATTTTAGCACTCTTAGCATATACATACTAAAATAACTGATTTCAACAGCTAAATTTAAAGAAAAATTAGATAAAATTAATGGAAAAAATCAGTCCAAATTCGATTGAACCTAAAATAATCTAAATGTGTCTTATTCAAATCGCCTGTGAAAAACAAGCCATTTTGCTAGAAGGCAAGATACCAATAAAAACTTCCCCCCAATACGAAGAAACGCAATTTACGCCGTTTTAAAGACCTCGAGATAAACTTGATAATGGTATCAATTCGCCGAAAACAAATAAGACACATAATTTTTTATTAAGCACACTTAATAGTACATTTGCCCACCAATTTGTCTGGAAACTTTAAAAGACCCAACGGCCCTGATACAAAGTCTTCATTGCAAACTCAGACTGTTGGCGAAGAAGATAGATTAAAGGCAATTTATCAAATCAATGGCTAAACTTGAATTTATAAAAAAACTCACATTAATTCATTATACATAAAATCGAATAAGAAATGATTAATTTATGGATATAACCCCAATAAAACCAAAAACAATCACTAAAAACAAGAAAAACTATGTACTAAAAAGTATAATAATTAATATTTAGTAAAAAAGTATGTACTAAATATTAATTATTATATATCTTGTATCGTAGTTAGAAATCACTAAGTTTTTCTCGCGAAAATAAAATAACAGTAGAGATGCAAATATTACGAGGCCTCAATTAAGGGATGTATGCCTACTTCGATTACTTAGTAATACCAACGCAAAATCAATATTTGATGAAGCTCTACATGGCACAACAGCCAATCAAATAAGCCTTATATACTTTTTTGCACACAAAAACTTAATAGAATCGTCAATTTTGAGATGAAACCAATAATAATATGAGCTTTTGAACGAATAGCTAGGGGAAGATATGAAGTAGAAGACAATTGAATGGAAAGAGAAATAACATTTAAATCGCTTAAATGGAACCACACATTCACGAAAAGATGTCATCCAAGTACTAAACTTTAAACTTTTCTTCTTCAAGTGGGGTCAAAAATCCTACAAACTTATTGAGTTATGTGTTGTGCATTATTGAAGCATTAACCCCAAACAGCTACTTTTCATTTAATTTAAAAGTTTTAAATCCATTAACATCAAAAAGACTAACGTCTGTTATCTTTGAAGCCACTACAAGCAATGAGTGACATTGAAAAAACCGACTTAACACATCACTCAATAAGTTCGTAGGAATTTGTTCGGAAGAAATTGCGTAAAAACGATCCCAAACGAATAAGAACAAAGTTTAAAGCGAAAAAATCCTACGAACTTATTGAGTGATATGCTAAGTCTTGTTTAGGGTCAAAATTACTCAATAAAATAATAAATCATCACAAATATCATTGATCATTTTTGTTTTCATAGCTCAATTAGTATTTATCTATTATATATGAAAATATTTATTTATTTTATTGGGTCATCCCGAAAGAAATCCATTATTATTTTTCAACATTTTTATACAATTTTAAATACAATCGCTTTACTCTTGAAAAATACCGGTTGTTTTTCTTGCAGTCTTTGTTTGGTCGTGTCTAATTGTCGACGATAGATTATTCGCGGACAATTCGTGCGGCATCCAAATACCCATCCTACTCAGTCTACCGATGTACATGAACATGTACCACTTGTGCTGAAGACGAGAGTTTCTATTATATGTAATAATTTCTTTATTAATTAACGAGGATATGATTCAATTATATAACACGGCACGTCTTCATCAAATTTTCCGCCGTTCGCTTTAACCCTTAGAGTATTTTTGTAATCATCTCAGCCTATGCAGCGGACGCATGGGGCGCACAGAAACAGCATCCAGCTGATCAAGATAATTCTGTAGCTGGGTCTTTCGGTGCTGTCGGATGTCCTACCTCTGGATCTGGAGATCCAATGTTCCCGCTCCCCCGTCGCTCTATCAATTTTCCCCTCGGTTAGGAACCGCTTGAGATGTCGCTGGGTCGTTCCGGATTACTAGACGTCCCGATTCCTCACAGAGCATGGGTGGTTTAGGGCTTCGCTTTACAGATTTAGACTTGGCGTTCGATCGCGAGGCACTCATTCGAAGTGTCAGCGGTCTGAAAGGCGGACCGGTTGGACACACAAACCTTGTGTCCACTTCCTCATCTTTTAGGGCACTTAATGCGTAAGTTATAATTTCGTGATCTTATGTCCTCAATACAAACTGAACTTAAATGCAAGCGTACGAAAATAATGGATTTATTTCGGGAAGACCTAATATTTAGCTAGAAATAATTACCCGAAAATAGAATGTGCCTAAAAAAAACAAATGTATATAAATAACTGAATAGAATACCATTGGCATTAATATATACAGTAAAAATAATTGAAATAAGAGTTTCGCCATAAATATTTTTGAAGCATACAAATGTGACGACCTCTTTAAGTAAAGGGATCATAGTGTGTCAACCGGAACAGCAATAGTCCTATTCCGAAATACCTACCCCCTAGGAGAGAATATGTAATGCCTTGTTTCTTTCGCGGATGAACATAATAAAAGGGGAAGCCAGGGCTGCTGAAATAAAAACAAAGAGCCCTAAGACAGATATGGATTTCTTCATTTTAAAAATATGCTAATGTAATATGTTAACCCGCCACGGCTGGAAATATTTTCATCCCCCGCCGTTTGGGGGTGATGCCACGATTGCCTCAGATTATTGCAGCGATACGGCGGATTCGGGAACGAATAAAACAACGTCGAAAATTTTAAATTAAAAAGAAATATCAGCGAGCCACGGGAAAAATGTGCACGACGGCATAATTTCGCGGACCGCCATAAAGCATTATTAAAAAGAGCATGTATGGTTTTTGTGCAATACGGAGCGGAACTGCATTCATAACGAGGATTGCGAACGGATAAGGAATATAATGACTGGAACTATCTCTAAACAAGAGTTAGCAAGAACTAATTCGGAAAGTTGCTGCAATACTGCTGTTTTTGTTTGTGAGCGACATTGCAATAAAGTGAATTCCCTCGGCTGCTGGGACTTTATACGAGTCTCTTCGTTCGTTCAGGCCTTGGTCCTTTTTTTTAATTTCATCGAAATCCGGATTAATTCTGGCTGTAAATATTTTTCACCATAAACAAAGAATATGCCATCATTAAGCAATCATTATTTTTTCATGCATTTTTTGGAGACTTTTCTAATGATCCTTCCATTTTCATGATGGTTTTGTATTCTTTCTTACACATAGTTTAGTTGCCAAAATATTAACTTAAAGATGCAACAATACCGAGAAGAACTTCAATTCTTGATAATGACATCACTAATTAAATCTGATCTATGCTAAATATTATAGTATTTGCCGCAAATAATACATCCATTCCGACAACTAATTCCAGCTTAAGTCCAATAAATATTAAGCCAGACTTAGATAAAACCAAGCAATCATCCAGTTTGAATTATTTAACATTTTGAAAAGAGAGTTAATTTTAAAATAACGTAAACATAGATGCTATATTCGTATGCACGCCGCTTATCGTCCGTATAAATCCGTTTATCTCTCAGCCCCGCTCAACATGAGTAAATCTTGTATGTCAATAAATGAGGCTTAACACTGTTGATAGCACATTAAATTCGTTCATTTCTTCGTGTAAATATAGACAATACACATGTATATCTTCACTTTTAGTAACAAAATAATGCATTTGTTAAAAAAGTGCGCCGCACCACCTCTACTGTATGCGTGTTTAACGTTTGAGAAGTGGGCGCTCTCAGAGGCAGAGTCCCCGGGCGGCTCCCCGCCTCAAACACACGGGGCGCCCGCCGACAAATGGATGGGAATACGAAGGGCGTCGAATGGAAAGACTCTCTTCTCTATATGACTCTTTATTCACACGAAAGAGAGAGAGAGAGATTTGGCTACGGGAAGGACGTCCTCCCGCAACCAAGGCCAATCGACGACTCTCTCGACTCCCGCTTCCTGTGCGTCACTACCCAACCGGCAACGGTGCACGCGCAAGAAGCGATCGGTCGGTATGCAGGTACAATGTCTCCGCAGGGCCACAAGAGATGGCGCTGTTAAAATAGCACACTGCACCTGATAAGATGTCGCTGCTAACAGCGCTATACGTGGTGATAGTAAATCGCGCACGCTACACGTGTATATACTTAAGACTAGACCAATTGCTTGCCTATTTTATTTTATATTACACAACACATAACTTAATAATTTAGCTAAGAAGTAAATTTAAAATGAAAATGAATAGAAAACAGGATATTTCAATGGCAACGCCTAAAGTTCGTTAGGTTATAGCAGACATATTGTTTCAGCAATATCAGTCATATTTATTATGAATTGCTTAGTATATATATGGCAAATTACTATAAAAGGTTATAACGTTGAACAATATATGTAAATCATCAAATTTTATTTTCAAGATTAGTGCTCCATTCGAGATACGTTTCGCATAAAAAACACGACGAAATCTATTTTTGGATGAATGGATGCAAGAACAAGCCAAATTGTCAGATTTGAGACAATACCAATCCAGATAAAACAGATCAGCATCAAATTCATCCTGAGAAAGTTACTATTGATGCGGATTTTGGTCTGGTGGAATCATTGGTCCATACTTCTTCTAAAACGAAACTGCCATTGCCATAACCGATGATGAGCAACTTTCTGTGACCTAAAATGGATGCTATGGATACCGACGACATGCGATTCCAACATGACGGCGCTACGTGCCGCACAGCGCATGCCATGATGAACATTCTGCATGGGCGATTTGAGGGCATGTTTATCTATAAATTTATGGAGCCTGGCGAAATAATAACTACAGATGTATATTGTTGACAATTGAAAAAGTGTGAAAAAAATATTGAGAATTAAAATGGGATGGATTATCATCTTTTTTGATCTCTAAAGAATAACCGTTTTCAAAATGCAACTGAAATCGAAAATCATATTTGTACATATTTCGACTCAAAACTAGAAGAATTTTTCAAAAGAGGAATTGAAAAACTCAAAAACCTGTGAGAAATAGTAGTTAGTAACAAAGCAAATTATGTTTTGTAATTTTTTTTAAATAGAAATGAAAAAAATTAATTAATTCTTTCATTGTCAAACAATCGGCAAAGACTTTTCAATACATCAAATATGTGTGTTATTTGAGTATAATAAGACCAAATATAAAATTGATTTTTTTTTTTAAATAAAACCTGTTTGTTGTGTGCAAATTTGACTCTAATAAAGACCCAACAAAATGTATTCGAGTGAATAAAAAAACCTGGAAACAATGTGAACAAATATGTGGCAGTGCATATAGAGAGAATTATCATAGCGTGCGTAGACTGGCGTCCGTATAATTTATGTGGGCCGCAGCTACCATCCGTAGGCGCATTTATCTACCATGTTTCTAGATATTACATCTAGCAAAATAGAATTTCAGCCATAAACTCCTTTTTATTTCAACAGAGAGATCGCTTTCGCTTGATTTCGACTCCTCAATATTAAAATTTCCGGTTCCGAGATGAAAAACGACACAGCATCATGCGTCTTCATCTTTGTGATGGAAATTACTCGCGGGCCTTAAGACGACTATGCATGACTTCATATAAAATAATATCAAATTTGATCTTCGACTATACAAATACAGCAAACGAATTCACATAAACGGGGTTCATCTTGCTAGACGACGTATTTAATATCGCTCTCATGCACTGAGGACTCATAATGTATTCGTTCATTGCCCAAGAACAATACAAAATTTGCATTTCTTTTTGAATAGACGAGTCTCGCGAATGAAAGCAAGAAGTCGTACGCGTTTTTATTTATGCCGAAATAAAAACAATCGCGAATTAATTTCTTTTCTGGCTTAAGTCCAGTATCTGAGGAAGAAATGCCCGAAAATAATGCAACGAAGAAATGCAGCACAATGCAGGGCGCCATGTAAATAAATGCTTTTAAAACATTCCATTCCATAAAAGTTTCTATGCCAAAACAATGAGGCAAAATAAAAATTGGACTGCCTTTTTACGACGCAGTGTCTGACCATCATAAAATTCACACTTGCGAAATACGATGCAGTCCAAGAGCAATATACGCATTACAGTGTAGAACGGAATTTATGGTCGATCGATAATAATATCGGTCATTTCATTTGAAAATCTGTCGTTCGTGTGTTCGTGCGTGTGTCTGAAAGAACGCTCCATTAACAGAATGTATCTGATTGTAGAACAAAGCACAGCACTTAATTTTGGCATCATTCTCGCTGCCATATTTATAATACATGGAGAAATATAAAGATATTAAAAAAATATTTCCCTGAAATTCCCTATAGATCAATAGGTCGAAGTCTAAGATGGCTTAAATGATTTTATACATTAACCCCAAAAGGAGTATCATCGCAGGATCTGCGATCCCCCTACCACCTTTATTCAGAAAGAGCACTCATTGAGCTCGGAGATAGACAGAGATAGAACGTAGCGCAGTTCGGGAGACAGAGATAGAGAGCTTCCCCGCATACATCGCACGATTTTGTTATTTGTTTACGCAAAGAAATTACCGAATATTTTGTGCTATCGACAGTGGCGCAGTGCTTCTGCTTTCAGCAGGAGCAAACGAATCTATTTTTTGTGTATTGTTTATGTAAAGAATGAAGTGGTCTTGTATGCCATCAACAGTGCTAATTTACAATTGACTCTGCCTCGAATTGAAGATTGTCTTACGCTGATCGGAGCTCCCAAATTTGTTGACATGGCCATTTATGTTTCATTTAAAATCTGGATTTGAAGCCAAACCTTTATAATTAAAGTACACTTGGATCTGTTTTTATGCGGATCATTTTAATGCGATTTTGAAGTTATGCGGTTTTCAAAATAAATTGAAACCTATCCTTCATTTTTCCATAGAGCACAAAGATTTTTTTATGCGAATGCGCATAAAAAATATAAACGTTATCCACATTTAGAACATTCAAAAGTAAAAATGCGGTTTCTTCCGCCCAACATGACATGTTTACTTCAGCCACTAGATTAAGGCATCATTTCCACTTTTAAAAAGTATTATATTAAGAAACTAGAGAATGAGTCATTAGTTGTACTTGATGTTTGGAAAAATTTGATACTTTTTCTCAAAATGATATCGATGAGTTGCTTGAATGATGTTTGATGTTATATGGCAGCAAAGAAACAGAGAACGACATTGAAATGGAAGAAACTCCTGCCCCGCTCACTATAAAAAATATACAAGAAACTAGGTATTCTATTTATTGTACATGACTCAAATTCTGAACGAGCTTTCAAATTTCAGTTGCGAGCTTAAGAACTGCATATTTTCATATCGCGAACTGCGTAAAAAAATGATTGGTTAATCTTCGCTTAAAGTTTTTTTTATGCGATTTTTGTTACATTTCATCACGTTGATTTGAAGTTATGCGGTTTTAAAAATAACGTCCAATAAAGTCCACTGATTGTTACCAGCTACCGAACAGAGGGACGGGGGGATCTATGACCTGAAGAAGATTGTAAAGTAAGTCCCTGGGATATATAATATATTTCCCCAAAACTCTTATGCCTAAACCTAGAGGGAGTGGTCACAAGGTTTCCGTGTCCAACCGGTCCAAATTTTCCTACCACTGACACACTCTGAAGTCACAAGGTTAAGTAATACAAAGAACAAAAATAAGTGTGTATTGTTTGTTAGTATATATCCTTGTTGCCACTTTCAGAGAATCACAATTCATGAATTGAATACTAGAATAATTATTTATATCTATTTGAAGAATTATATTGGATATTAGAAATACATACTATTTTTTAATCGTCATCTGATTGAAAAACAAATAATATACTTGGATTTTATATTGAGATTGGTCGCATTCATCCTATGAAGCGTTATGAAAGGTCTTCATATGGAAAAAGCAGGTGTCTGTGGCAAAGTTTTAATTCATAAAAATACAAAACGAATAATCAAACACACGTCGCCCATATTGTTCGAGGCGGGTAAACAACAGGCTCGTGTTGTCAGTAGGATTTAATTTAAAAAAGAAAATATAGTCGTAGGAAATGTACGAGCACAATATTTGTAGAAGGATAGTATCCTGTGTGGAAAACATACATCAAAGTACAAACGAGGTAATTTTTAATTTATCATTTCATCGTTCCAGAGATAGCGTGTGTGTGTGTGGAAAAATCCCGATGCGGGTTTTGTTTTCCAGCGGCGCATTCCGCGCATAGCGAAACAACGGGAAAATGTTTTTCCGCGTTGGTTGCTCGCGAATGCCTTAACCCAACCGATTTACACACGTGGGCTAAATGCTCAAGTGGAAAACTCGCATAGGGACTGACCGAAAATGCTCATCCAGCTTTCTTTTTGTCGCCAATTTACGAATATATGCATTTCCTGATATCGTTTTTAAAATTCCAAATTAAAAACATCTATGAACATTACATCAAACCGTATATAAATAATTCGCATGAATGAATGGCGTAATAGTATGTGACGATGAGGGTGAATGTTACATATCACAAAAAAATGGTTGCATATAAAATATGCTTTGAGTTTTCCACCTGGGTGCTGGTGCAATAACAGTTGCTGCAATAAACTGTGAAATATTTATGATCCAGACACTGTAAATCTTAGTCATATGTAAGGATAGTTCCAGCATTTCAAGTCTGAAAATTATTGACTTAAGGATAAAACAAAATCAGAACGAACCCAAGTCGCTTTATCCCCAAGGACTCCATCTGCGAAAGATTATGTTCACTATGGAAGTATATGGGAAATGGTATATGAACAAAACCATTACAAAAAAAGTTGGAAGAAAACGTAACTCCTCATACCGAAACAAATTTCATAAACTAAGACGGCTTAAAAAGGATGCCATGGATAATCTATGTTATTCTTCTGATCTGATACCATCAAATTATCACCTTTAGCACTCTAATTTAATACAAAAGATAATAAATTATAATAATTAGAGTCGCTCTTTCATCCTGGTAGATCAAAAACCCCTGCAAGGTAAGGAGATGAAGATCGATATCTTCAGAAATAAAAGTTAGTCGATAATATTGACCGAAAAAATGTATAAGCTATCTTAGAGCTGACCTGGTCATGCTTAAGGAAGAAACTCGTCATCATCAGAGTCTCGCAGCTAGGGTCACTCTCTATTTGATGTTGTAAATAAATATTTCGAGCAGACCTACTACGGCGGGCACTGATTGGAGTCTTGGAGGCAGACACCTCAGGATTGCCTATGGAACCATCTACGAAAGTATTGCCACATACGGAGCAGAAGCATGGGTGGACAGGCTTGGACACAGTGGACGAGACAAGACGGCAAGACTAAACATTGCACAACGGCAGCCATTACTAAGAATCACTGAAGCGTACAGAACAACTGCTACAGACAGCCTCACTGTCCTGATCATGCTACTAGGTCTAAAAGTACAAATAAAGGCAGTAAAGCGCTTTAAAAAAGCAAGTAGAATAATTGAAGTTGGTAACTCCACGCTATTAGCTGAAGAAGCAGATGGAACCAAAATTTGCCACCAAAAGGTAGGCTGACCCAGATCACTGGACTTCCTAGGTCCTGATGGGGCACGGCCGTTTTGCGGCATACATCTGGGGATCCTTTCATGGACGCGGATCACGTTCTGTGGTCGTATCTAGGCATGTCGGCCTGGAGAGAGGCTCTTCTGTGCCGTATCAGCGGTCCTCTTTCTGGACCTCTTGGCCACAGGAACTTGGTGGCCAGCCCCGGTGCCTTTTCGGTGTTCAAAGCCTTCTGCCATAGCTTCGGAGCCAAATGCGCATTGGATGGATACTATTTTTAGTATCAACCTAGGTGTGAATAATAAAAATAAAAATAAATAAAAATACCTGCTACCTTATATATCTTATCGCGACTTAATTCAAGAGCAACAATAACATTTTTACAAATTTGAATGCATAACGATTCATTGATGCGGGCGTTGGCAGATGTCAGAATACAAAAACTGGAAAACAAACTGTAGCCTAATTTACGCAGGAAAGCTTATGAGTAATTAATTTATAATAAAATTTAATTTTAAAAATAGTAATAATTTGCATGAATTAAAATATTTCGCCATTCACAGTTTGATCGTATTAAAACTCGCCATATATTATATTGTTAAAAGTCTGTCGTAACCGAAAGAGTCGATTGAATCCGTTCGTTTAGAATGAATTTAGAATAGTGCATACTTTTGGTCTACGAATTGATCATCATCAAAGATAATGGTACGGAGAGTAAGACACATCGAATGACCCCCCGGTGCAGTCTCCGCGACAGATTAAGGTAACCGCCAGGGATTAACGCTGCGGCGAAGGCAACGAAGTAGGGACTCTAGAAATCGTGATCGATATAAATATCGGAACATATTGGGTTGCATACTGAATTATTCCATTATTAGAGACGATTATTAAAGTGGTACAGGACAGCGTGAGTCAATCTTGCATATCAATAAATGAACCTTAACACTGTTGATAGCACACAATATTCGTTAATTTCCTCGCGTAAACATAAACAATGCACATGTATGTCTACAGTTTAGTAACAAAATAATACATTTGTTGATTAAAATATCGATCATTAATGGCCTTATTTCATTAAAAACCGATTTATATAAATTGTTCAGAACACTTATTATATTTTTCTCCAAACATCTCTAAGATATGGTTTCCAAGTCGGAAATAACTGGAAACCTCTTTGATCAATGTTACTTAGTGTTTATCTACAACTTTATCCTTGTATTATCCTTGTGAACAATCCAAAGTCTTTCGATGAAGTTTAAATCGAGACTATTATCAAGTCAATCGAAAACTAATATTGTTTCTTATTGAAGAACATTGATCACAAACTCAGATTGATTGCAAATCTCAGCATTCTCAAATTCTTTAGATATGTACAATGTATATCTCTTAAGATCATAATGGAGGCCAAAAAAAATTCTAAATTTGACCTAATAGATTCATTCCTTTTTTCATAAAAATTGTCCCTAAATTCGCAAAAGTTTTATTGATTGTCACTCATCATGATGTCAACTGCAAAACTTTATTCCTGCTTATATAAATAGGTCAATGTCCTAAAACTACGTTACATATGCTTACGTTAACATACAGGTAAGGATCATTTTTATATTTACCTAAATGATTGTCGATTGATTTAATGAAGAAAAATGGTAACACTTGGTCTGGCGAATATATATTTTTTTGTCATAATACATCATTTTTTAGTCTTGCAATACTACAAGTGAAAATTCCCACAATATACTTTTATAAATGGCTACTTTGAGTGCTTATTCAAACAAAATAAATATTGAGGGGTTGAATTGATATTTTTAAAATGGCAGCGTTTGTGCTAAAGCGATACGAGTGAAAACGACTCTAATATACATAAATAATTATTTTATGTGACATAATTGTTTATTAAACATTAGCGGGTATCCCGTTATAAATCTGGAATTTATATCGGAGGCCAGAGGAATAGTCTGGAGCCCGCAATCCCTTTCGCTGCCAACAAATCATACTCAAGCGTAAAAAAGAGCCCCCACCAATTATAATTACGGGATTCGTAAGTCGGTACCCACAGTCCCGGCCATTTATTTTTGAGGATTACACATTAGTGACCATGCCAGGCCACAGGGTGACTCAAAACTAATAAAATCTGACTCAGTCGACCCGCCCAATAACTGACGAAAAATATTTCTCAGAAAAACACCCGCGACGTGCCCCTTATGACGTGCAATATGAGACGCCATCAAATGGGGTGTAAAAAATAATTGTGACATTCGCTTTTTATTGTCGCATGTAAATTATATCCATAAGCCCTCAAGTTAAGGATATTTATGATTGCCTTATGAAAAATATGTAGATATTCAGAATTGCCATCTTATACATAGTAATCTTTAATGAATTATAAACTGGATATATCTAAAATTATTGCATGCTCAACCCTTTGAGGTTGATTTTCTTTAAATTGTCACATAGCAAAAGTGTTGTTAAAAGAACTTAGAGCTTCTCAATAAGGCTCCTAAATTAAGTTCTTGAAGTAGAAATACAAAGTTTCTCCATTACTAAAAATTTGCTAGAAAAGTCGGAGCAAATACTCTCTAAAATGTCAATGTACAATACGTTTTCTGTTAGAATGTATACAACAAAAAACCATAATAATAAAAAAGACTTATGTTGTATCTACACAATTATTATTTGCGAAAGACACATAAACTACACAAATAAAGGCCAAATATTACATAGTATCACATGAAGAGTCAGATTTTCAATTAGGCAAAGATCGTTAATGCTATTTTTATTGTTTTTTTATGACATTTGTAGGAGTTCAAATTAGGACAGCTCAGCAAAAAATGGCTAAATATAATATATCAACAGAGCTTTTGGAAATGGATCTTTTTTTGAAAAATAATTCAAATTTGTAGCAAAAATTTAATTCCGAATTTCATTACAAAACCCAAAACTATCGTTAGTCCATAAACAACAATTTGAACCCTTGCTTATAAGTTATGAGTTATTAAGTATTTAAGTTTTTCGCTGACAAAATAATATTGAAGCCAATAGAGACTATTTCGATTGAATTCAATGAAGTTTTATTTCTCGCCTATGAAATCCGAACGTTCATGCGATACACCCTAATCTTCCAGTGAAAATTATCAATAAAAAAATCCCATATGAAAACATATTATTTAAGAAAGAAGGAAAAATAACTAGAACTGATTCAGAAAATTCCATTGGTTTATAATCCATAACCAACTAAAAGTTTAGTACTAAAGTGACCAATATAAAAGAAGACGAATTAAGACCCATTGGGTCTTAAAATAGAAACTGTTGATGAATAAATAAGACAAAAAAAGGAAAAATCTGCTAAGAATATAAATCAATTGTAGTGTTAAAAAGAGAAAGAATTACCAATATGGAAAAATTCCAACAACTAAACCATCCTCTATAAAACCCAGTCATAATAATTTTGTATCTTGACATCTCAAAAAGCCGAACTAGATACTACGATTACGGAGTCTGCAACTTCGTTTACAACATTGGAATATTGGGTGGCAGAATTCAAACGAGGCCGTACAAACTGCCAAGACGAACATCGCAGACCAAACGTGGTGACCACGCCAAAAATGGTGACAATAAACATCAAAATGCTTTTGGATGACCGCCGACTGAATGTGCGCGAGCTAGCAAATATTTTAAAAAGTGCTATATGTCGCATACTGACTGAAATTTTGAACATGAGAAAGCTGTGCGCAAGATGAGTGCCGCGTTTGCTCACAATGGAACAAAACCAGCGTCATTCTGCGAGCTTCAATCGAGTATTTGGTGGTGTTTCCAGCAATAAAGCCGAGTTTTTGCATCGATTCATAACCATGGATGTGACAAGGGTGGGATCACTTTACACCTAGGACAAAGGAACAGTCAAAACAAAGGACTAAAAAAGGGAATTCACCAGTTCACACATCAGTTATCGCAGTGGCCGAAGTCAATGAGTTAAAGTTGGAATTGTTTTTTCGTGGACCTGTAACAAAAGATTTACCAAAAATTAAAAGGTGGAGTCGACGATCGATGTCTATTTTGAATAGTTCAATAATTTTCACTATAAATAGGTTATATAAACTTAGGGTTAGGCTACTTCTGGAACTATCCTGGTAATATATGAAAATACAATAATATTTATGTTGTTGAGTTCTTTATTTTCTTTTGAAGAAATCGCAAAATAAGGACCCCAAAAAGTCCTACGAACTTATCGAATGATGTGTTATAATTAGGAAATCCAATTCTGCGATCCCGGACAGTTTTAGGTGCTCATGAATCCCGGAATTAGTAAACGTAATCCCGAAAAAATCGGGATTAAAACTTTTATCTAAGGCTACTAAATCGAGACATTCCCACCGAAATCTGGACGCTTGGAAACAGTGGCGTAACTACTAATTGGCGAGCTTAGGCGACGCCTAGGGGCAGTAATTATCTAATCTATGTATACATATGTACAGTACATATTTGCTTTTTTTTCAAATTGTTATATTAACCTTTCCCCACCGGTGATGTATTTACTACACCTCGACTCTAATAATGGGAATATCGATATGAAATATATTAGATACGAGGTTCAGAATTTGTATATGCCTCCGTAATATAATTACGAATCACTTCAAAGCATCATAGTATATAAGTATTCATCTGCAGCGATGGAAATAAATAATTTGTCGGGAAATCGGGAATTATGCGAATTTAATGAGTGTGGAGGCTAAGCGTGCATTTTCAGCAGCAAGTTGCCTGGCTTCACTCGATGATTTATTTATCATGTTTCGAATTGTATTTCTATCTTTTCTTAAATAAATTAAATTATTTTGCCTTCAAACTATTTTTTATATTAATGGACTTATTAGTAATTTGTGTTCAAATTTATCAATGTAATTTCTTAAACTATTGAAAATCCCGATCCCGAAATCCCGGGATCGAAATTTTGGCTCGGAATTGAATTTCTTAGTTATTATATATTCCAATACTTTTTCTAATGCCAAGTATACAAAATCATGACAATGAAGTCAAAAACTAATGTGAAAAGTTAGTAGAAATAATATCCGACTGTATAAAACATCAAACACGAAAGAAACATTTACAAGAATGAAAGAAACAATTTCACTGTAATTTAATATATTGTTTTTTTAGAAACTGTATATGAATTCTTCAAGTATTTACAACAAAAAAATATGGTATCATGATCCTAAGTAGTTCATGTGCCTGAACCATTTATCGAAACCCCCTAGCGCTATTTATTATTTCTACAAAAATCAAAAATATTTTTGCCGATCTTAAATCTTTGTTTTTTCAAACCACCCTTGTATATTTTGGTGGCAATAGTATTTACTCATAAAAATACTTTCATCGGGGCGAGCAGTTCTCGAAAACCTTATAGGTATTGAAAGTAAGCGTATAGAAGAGGGCCGGGTGATAAGTCACCTCTATCAGCGTGAGCCACTCTGAGGAGGTGGGTCAGAAGGGTTCGATGGGGGCGGCTGGGGGTTGAGGAACGTAAATTTAGAAGGGCCACATGCACACACACACTTCGAATATACATTGTCCTACGTCAAACTATATTTCAGGCCGTATTTGTGACACCGACGGAGATTTTTATTAGAGCCACTTGCAGTTTTATGAATACGAAGCTCATTTTTTCTTCATGCCCCTGCGACCCCAAAACAGTTAACTAACGTATATATTTTATTTTGTATCGTCACATAAACGCAAAAACACTTCTCATTTTCCGGCCCCCTCTGAAGAAATGTAATCAAAAAACGTCTTACCTTAAGTTCGTAGGTTGCCATAAAATTTGAAACCTAACTAAATTCAAAAATAATGATGAGAAATAAAAAAAATACATTAAAAAGACTGAAAATCTTCATATAAATTTTATTTTTAATTACAATAAGAACACAAATACTGCGGTTAATTAGCGTGATTTTAAAACAGCACGCGAATTTTTATTATTATATTGCCAAAAGTCTTAAATTTATTTTTAATATAATCAGTCATTTCAAAAGGGACTTATGAATACAAATTTAATAAGATAAACGTTTAAAAAACAAACAGATTTAATAAGATAACAATAACGTCGCATTTTTTAAAAATAAACATTTCGAACATGATTGTTTGCCCATGATCACGGGCGTATTTGTATAATTATTTCGTGTTTTTAAGACTAGATTCTTGCAATGTGTTTTCCATAATTTGCTCGTTTCGCTCGAGTGAGACTCCAATAGATGAACATCTTCCTTTGATCTCCTCATCTTCATATTTTTACTCCCAACCATCGATAATACATTCCACCATTTAGATCTGTCTTCTTCCTTTCAGTTCACTCAAGCTCAAACGTTCTTTGTAGATTTGATCAGCTCAACACAGTGTCGAACTCTTCCAACAAATTTGTTGGCTTTCAGATCTGAGAACAAGATAACTGGAAGAGCCTACCATAACATTTTTAAGAGTGACGTGGTTAATAATTGGCAACCATTTGCAATGTGATATTCAGTTTTACTGTATTGATTATCATTATAAAGCCTCTGATGTGTAGATGCGTGTATGTCGGCCATTTTATTCAGTCACAGTAAATTCTTCCGATGGAGAAGTCATCACGCGCATAATCCACAGGATGTATCTACTTCTTCTTACTCGTCGGTTGCAATGACTTTTATGTCATTTGCCAAACTAATATTAATATTATATTATCAATTGACAGATATTGCTTCTTTTGTATCATCTAGTGTCTTCTTCTTGATGTATTCAAATTTAAAACTACATTAAAAAATCCAAATTATATCTATAAATGTTATTCTTAGTAATTAAATCTCATCATCGCTGCTGGATACAACTCGAGGTTTGTTAGTCTTTCGCTGTTTCTGGCACTCTTTATAAAGTTTAGCACACGCTCTTTTCTTTTCTATTTGTTCTGCGGTCATTAGATGTACTTTTTGGCGGGCTTTCCTTCTTTCGTGCTGTTCTACCGTCAACGCAGACACTCTCTGCGCTGCGTTCCTCTTTTCGCGCTGTTCTTCAGTAATTTCAGTATTTCTCAATTTGGCATTTCTCTTTTCTTTCTGTTCGGGGGTGCGTTTGGTATTCCAATATATTCGCATGCGTAGCTTCCTTCGCTGATCTGCTTCAACTCTTCGTTGGGCTCTAAGTGGTGCGCCTTCTTCTTTTCGCTCTGCGGCCTTCTTTTTTCTCAGTACTTTGGCTCTTTCGCGCTGTTCTTCGGTCGGCTTACGCTTTCTTGTAACTGTTTTGCCTTCTTCTTTCAGTTTTGTGACCCTTTTTCTTCTTGCGGCATTATATCTATCAGTCTGTTCTTGAGTTCGCTTCTTTTTGGCTATATTATTAACCAACGGTTCCGTGCTAACTTTAGGTAATATGGATATAAAATCAGATGAAGCATTTTGTTGTAGCATTTCTGAGGGAATACAACCGGGTTGATCTGATGTAGATTGATCACAAATGACATTTTCGTGGTGCTTATCTTCAATAATCTTAAGCATCTGCTTTGCTATTGCTTTATGCTCTTCTCTCAACTTCTCAGATTTTTTTCTTCTTGCAGCGTTATATCTTTGAACTTGTTCTTGAGTGGGCTTTCTTTTGCATTTTTTCTTTATTGATAATTCTGGAACAGATTTAGAAATCTGATCTAATTTTTCTAATGGCAAGTTTTCTTGTAGCACTTCCTTTGACTTAGATTTGTTCTGATTGGGAATTGATTGATGACGTAGTTCCTCTTTATCCATTTTTACCTGAAAATATTGATTGAGTTATGAATAACATGCCATATTTAATTTTAAAAAATGTATACAAATATAAATAAATCAATGTCTTATTAATACTAGAAGTATCACATCAACTCTATTTTAAAATTTCTACTTCTTTTTATATATATTTTTCCGCAATTTTTGTACAGGCTTTGTGGCGACCATCAAAGTATACTGATAATAACTTCTATATAATAACTTAAGTTTTGTGAAAAATTGCTTTAGGTAGTTAAATTTGCTTGAGCTTTCGTCGCTTTTTTCACAATCTAAAACGTGGCATGGCAAAAAACGTCAGTGAATCAATCGAGAAGTTGCAAATGAAGGTCATTTTTTATGTTTTTTTGTAGGTTTGGTCCAATAGTTAATTTATTCGAAAGTTCGTTAAACATAATTGATAGGTCGGACGCTAATTGATGGCGCAATCAATATCAAGACGCACGACCTCCCCCATCGACCCCCAAAGTCCCGACTAAAAATGAGGCGGCGACGGGTTTTTCTCCGTTTTCGAAACTCTGACAATTAAATGTGCAGAGGCTTCGCTGCTAAAGTACACAAAATGGTGGCAACGCGCTCAATCGAAGACTGCCATCAATCGACACGTCAGACAGAAACACAAACAACCGGGGGGCGACTAGAAACCCCACAAACTTTGACTCGGCGAAAGGTGCGTGGAACACCGTCAACATTTTTGCTTCGACCCGATAATTTATTCATGTGACTTGATATACATTCGTAGGGGGTTGGCAATAAAGCACCCTTCAAAAAGACGTAGATTTGGTGACATTGCAGATTTAATATCATGCATTTTATAATTTAATTTGAAATTTAGCATTTTAACTACATAGAATCCCACATAATACAGAGTGCGGCAGGGAAACTTCCTTATTTAAAACGAGGACCCTAAAGCGACAGTTATTCTGAATATGATAAGGTGGCGCTCAATCGAAAGAACTCTAAATAAATGTTTCTCTTTTAACACGGAAAAAACAATTAAACTGATATATCTTATACTTTTTGTATTATTCATTGTTAAAATAAGGTAGTTTCCGCTAATACACGGGTCCGTTCTTCTATCGGATCACGTACAGCCGGATGGATGGATGGGGGTGGACGGGCGTCGAACGAAATGATTCTCTTCTCTATGTAACTTTTTATTCGGCATGAGAGAGAGGGATTTGGCTGCGGAAAGGACGTCCTCCCGCAGCCAAGGCCAACTGCCAACTCCCGCCTCCTGCGCGTCACCACCCAATCGACAATGTTGCACGGCGTCTTAACACTAAATTACTGTTTTTTATATAAATAAATTTAATATTGAAGATAAAATGTCTAAATACAATAATGACGAAATTCATTTTAGACATTCATTGGCATGAATACGACTGTAGAATTCAAAATGATTAATGATTTTTATAGAAGAGTATTAACACCCAATAGATGCCAAAGTTGCTTTCGAAAGTTTGAATCAGAAAATAGCACTTAAACACACCACAAAAAAACTCCATGAATAAAGAACCATTTAAAACTTATTGACAAGGTGAACAGAATGAGTGTTTGAATATACCACATGAATTATCCAAGGCATGGCATGGAAATTCATCAATTCCTTAAACAAATTGTAATTGGGAACTTTTATTTGCTATAAAAGAAGAGTTGAACCGAGATCCAATTTCAGCGACAGAATCATGAAACACGACGACAGACATAAAAAGCTATATTAGCAGCTAAGACGAAACTTTCAGGTGGATTTATCAGCTTGTTGTAAAAGTTTTGACATATTTTTACGACGCCAGTAAGAATTTTAAGTAAAACTATTATATTTCATAAAGGATAATTTTATTATACTTTTTCTATTCAGCTAAAAATAGTGCTTGAAAATGTTGTAAAGTTACTTCATAACTTTTTATTTGAACTACACAACAAAAACATTTACGATATACATGAAGATATAGAGATCAACTATTTTAAGCGTAATTTACAATATTTTTATCTGAAGTTTTCCTGATAGTTTATAATTGATGATAATATGTTATTTGCATATCATGATTCTGTAACATGGAGTGGGAATGCTCTCGGATCCGAGTTCCTCCACGTGTTCTCAAAGATCGCCATGCTCACACGTGGGTACGTTTTCTTTCGGACCGTAGACTATGGGCATTATTCGGCAAATCTCTTATCAGTAGATTTTCAAAATTTTCCCCACTTTTGGGATACACCTTGTATGTTAGATGGAAACGGTTAACTAAGCCATGATAGTATCATGATGCATATAAAAAAGGAATCATTTTTTTAAATAAAAGTATACTCCGACACTATCAAATTTATTGAAATCATCAAAAAAATGTCTTTCAAACTCTTATTATAAAATAAAATACATTCAAAAAAAATTGTATTTATATATTGGATTCCACCCGGGTATTGGGATGAAACACTAAAATTATGCTATGGGTTATTTTAATTTTAAAAATACAGTCAGGAAAGGAAATACAATCAGTTTGCCATTATTGTTCTATTTTCTGGCTGTTTGTAATAGTTGCAGCCATCTTTTCAACATCGCTTTCTGATCTTTTAGCATCTTTGGCCCTTTTGCGCTCTTCTTTTTTAGCAGCCTTCTGTGCATTTCTAAATTCTAATTGCTCCGGAGTGAGCGCAGATAGTCTTCTGGCGGCGTTCTTCTTTTCGCGCTGTTCTTGCGTCACAATCCTTATCCGATATCTCTTTTTGATTTGTTCTGGAGTGAGTGCAGCATATCTTCTTTTGGAATTCCTCCATTCGATTTGTTCTTGGGTCATCATTTTAACTCTCCGCCTGGCATTCAGTCTTTCACGCTGTTCCGGAGTGTATTTTCGAGATCTCTGAATAGCTTTCCGTTTCTCCCATTGTTCTTTGGTCATATTAGCTACTCTATTCATGCGGTTTCTTCTTTGGCGCTGCTCTTCCGTCTTTGAAGCCACTCGACTGAGAGCGTTCTTCTTTTCACGCTGCTCTGGTGTCAGAACATACCTTTTTTTATCAACTCTGTGTGGATCTTCTTTGGTCGATATCTGCAAGTCATTCTCCAGCTCAAATGGATAGAAAGGCGATACATGCTCAGAGTTCATATTCATACCTGAAAATCGCGAGATGATATTAAAAAACTGAAGAACCTAATATATTTGAAAATAAATATTTCAACAACAGTTCGACAGATTTTCAAAACCATTCAATTTTGAATCTATCATCGACGTATACATATTTATTCATCGTCATATTTCACGCATCTTTTTGAAGTAAAACTTCTATATGAGCGATAGAGAAAATTAGCTCAAACGTCAAGAAAAGCGATATTTGGTCGAAAAAAGAGAAAATCGTTTACATCATAAAGACACCCTGTTTTATTATATATTACACAACACACGACCACATATTTTAGCTAACAATTTCTGTTAACAAGTTAATATATGCCTCATTTTTCAACATCTTTTCGATTGACTTCGTTTGTTCACCTCGCCACATGATCTGCCCATTTCAAATATCTTTTATCAATCACAGTTCATTTTCCAATATTAATTTTATAGCTCTTTTTTTATTTTATAGCACGACTACCTAATTTTCGTACCTATATTTGCTTGATTGTTTCATACAAAAATACTAATATCGCAGAACCAAAACTAAGAAAAGATACAAAACCATATGACATCGTTAAAATCCACATATCGTAAATTGAAATTTTTATGGTTTTAAACCCTGCGTTACGTCAACGTGTTATTTTTATACACAAGGAACGATTGTCAATATAATGCTGATCTTTTTTAAATACGATGTACGTGGTTTCTACTATAGATATTATAACATTTATGAATCGTTTCGCCTGAGCGTCATCCAACATGTCGGCGATTTCATTAAAAATTACAGCTCGTAAATGCTTGAGGATAACTGTACAAATACGATCATTGGGAAAAATGTTATCAATTCAAACACACCTGTGATCGTCGACGTTAATTCTGCAAACAAAATTGGCCGATGAAATGAAGGCGTTTGTGTTTAGTTCGAGAGCACAACATTGACACGCCGAAGAAGCGACGATTCCATACGATCTGACAGTCAAGAGCTCTGTTTTACCGACGCATTGAGCACAGCGGCACCTATCGGATTCACGGAGCAACTACCCCTTTAACGACCATGCATACAAGCGTATAAACCAGTTATACAAAACCTAAATCTATAAAATAAAATATTTTTTATTTAAATATTAATGATCAAGATCAATAGGAATTATTGAAAATTTTGCATTCCTTATTTGATTTTTATTACATAATTAAATAACCACAAATGTAATTTAAATTACATAAAAGATAGTTAGATGTGCATAATATTTTACATAATGTCGTAGAACATTATTTTTGAATATAATAATGTTTAAGTGAATAAATCTGCATTCAAAGTCGAATTTTGCAAGAAATATTCTGGATTCATATGAACACAAAAATTATTTAAATTGTGTTCGCAATGAATTCGAACCGATTGGAAAATATCGGTTTTTTCGGTTCAATAAACGTCTCAGGCTAAAAAATTAACACTTTAATCGTCGATGTCTCTTCTTAAAGAAGTTCTGCTATAAATGTAATAGTTTTAATAATGTCTGCTTGTTTAGTAAAAAGATTTGGCATACAAAAGGTTAGGTCACTTTTTTCATCCTATAAAATTGTGCAAGAGATTTCTTCGACAAAATATTTACCTAAAGGTGTTTTGCCTTTACTTTATCATCGTAGCTTATCATACTTAGCATTTGTAAGTAAGATAAGCTACGCAAGTAAGTAAGGATACGTCAGGCAACCCTAGAACCGTCAATAAAAAAAAGTGCCGAAGTATGGTCACTGCAGTAATCGGCATACTAGTCATCATACACATCACCAAGCGAATATGCATCTTTGTGTTCGATGGAATTTCGCCAAAACAATTCATTTTGAATTGATTATAACCGACCAAACAATCAAAGGAAGAATTTTAGTCAACTAACAAAAAAGGTAGTTCTATGATTCCAAAATTAACATAAGAAAAAACTATTCAAAATGGTTAAGGGCATCGTCATCCTTAGATATCCATCTTCATTATAGCACCCATAGTAGTCCACCGCAGGATTACGCTGTTTTCAATATTAATTCATGGGAAAACGCCACATACAGTTCCGCTCAAAATTGTTCAAATGTTTTCCGAGTGTTTCTCTTCACTTCATTTTTTTTCTTCGATTCCCATCAATTCATACTTTAAAAATAGTATTTCTATTATATTTGATAATATATAAGGATGAATTTAATTGAAAGAAAAAGTAAGAAAACATAGAAAAACGCATTTGAACAGTTTTGTTCATTAATTTGTCAGGCTACCTTTTGTGTCAATTGCGACTTGCAATCGACTAGGCATCGAGGATATGAGCTTCTGACATTATTTCGTCGAGATGTCTCATTCTTTTTGGAACAGAATCCAAAGCTTCGCACAAGAAGGCGCTTGGGTTGGATATGGAGCCAGGGCACACTTGACTTGATACCAGAGAGTCCAGAGACTGAGCAGGCCAAGAGAAGACTTCCCGATTATTCTCTTCCAACTTCTTTTTGACGGTTTTAACATAATTCTTTTTTTGTCCAATCCATGAAATCGAACTGTTTCTTCCATGTCGCTTTCCAGAATGCTTTTGTAGAGCTCCTGGTCCATGTTGCCCTCTATTAGAGTACAGTAGCCGAGGCCGAGGGACATAAACCATGCCCAAACCTTGACAGTTGTTTGATTTGACTTGCTCTGGGGACTTCCATTTCACTAAAGTCCAGTTGATGTAGGTTTTTACAAATCCAAGCCTCTTTTAGCAATGGTACAAAGTTAAAAATGACTTTTTACCCTTTTTAACAGAGAGATAACCAGCAGACTTGAGTGCTCTTGCAACTGTCATTCGACTGATGTCTATTTGGAGAAATTCCTTGACTTAAACCGCAATCTGCACAGCGTTATCAACGACAATTTGGTCCGCCACCCGACACACTTGACGGATGCCGCGCTCTATCAGCTTCCAAGATCTTCCTCCTCTGTTCTTACTGATTGAGCCAACGCTGAATCCTGCGGTCTATGATGGCGCGGTAGGATGTATTGGAACGCAAAAGGTTATCGACGTGTTCTTTCTTGCTGTTGCTGAGAGCCTTCATCGACCAGAGGGCTAGGAAAAAATAATTCTTAGTTGTGTAATATTTCATTCTTAAGTGTATGACAGTACTAACAAAAAGGGTAAGGTTTAGCCGATTAATATCGAGAGGGAAGCCTGCGTGCACAAAACTGTTCAAATGCTTTTTTCTATTTTTTATCTCACTTTTTCTTTCAATAAAATTCATTCTTATATAAAAAGCGTGTGCTACTTTGCTCTTTGTACGTATATAATGCGCTGCCATACCGCTCATCAGATTACAATAAAACTTCGTCCACTTATTGCTAAGAGTTGTGCTAGTAACATGGATATTGTCTAATATATAAAAATCAATGTTAGTTTGTTCGTATTTAATGCGCTGCCAAACTGTTCATTCGATTGCAATAAAACTTTGTCAACTGATTTTTTATATCTGCGGAAAAAACATAGGCATAGTTTGTTATTATTTGTATTTAATGCGAGATGTAAATAATTATAAAGCAAAATATTTATAGTTAAAAATAATAAGGAGACAGTTAATTTGAACATATATCAGACAGCGTGTGCATATTGTAAGACGGTTTCGCGAGTCATAGTTCCTGGCCCATTTTCCGGGTGCCCCATACCTCGGCAGCCTTCTCAACTGGCGGACCTTATTCATGAGAACTGTCGAACAGACAGGCAATATAACATCGGCAGGTTCGGTGCTAGAAGATCCTAAGGGCGCACCTCGCTATTTGCACTTGGCCCTTTCCTACCCTGAACCCACCCTCGGATCCAGTCTTTGTGGTACACCATGATTAAACGCCTTATTGTACACTCGAAGGCTTTCCGGCAATCCGGCACAAAAGTGAGCACTCTAGTTTTTTTTTCAAATCGTACCCTAACAATAGAGCAATTTCCTCAATAATCATTAATTTTCACCAATGTTTCGCATCATTAAAATGACAATTTAATACAATCAAATATTATTTCCTATAATTCTGAAATGTCTATATCAAAATTACTTTTATATCGAACAAATTAAATTTCACAATAAGACAAATGTTTCTCCATCGGTCATTCCATGAAAGACAGCATGCATTAATCATCCGTTCTACTTGCAATATGACCTGCCCTATGCCAAACGTGCCAACCTCTCAAACATGCCACAATCTTTACATTGTTTCGTATTTACATTCTGTTGTAAATATTCACATCCTTAAATTCCACTCGTTTTAATTTAAATAAACTGGCATTAAAACTTAAAAATAACTATTTATTGCCTTGTATGTCGGGACACGCAATATCACGATATTTTCTGATTAATATTGTAATGCGAAATACGTAATCTTTTTAATATATAAAAATGAATTGGTTTTGTTCGTTCGGAATGCGCTGCCATGCCGTTCATCGGATTGCAATAAAACTTCGTCCACTTATTGCTAAAGATTTCGCGAGTAAAATAGACATAGTTAATATATAAAAATCAATATTTGTTTGTCCGTATTTAATGCGCTGCCGTATTGTGCGTGAAAGTGTACGTGAAACCTCGCGGCTGTCGAATGTGTGTTAAGATGCCGTGTCTTTAATGATTGGAAATATTGATACTTTCGATATGCCAAATTTGTTTTTATCATCGTGTACAAATATGGTAATCTTCAATCTTAGCTTGATTTCGACACGATCACTCCGATGACCCGCAGAGTTGAGCGTTCTTAAAGATATCCTGCAATGAAACGCTCGATTAGCACAGTGCTAATCTTGGTTTACCATGTCACCACATAATGCTATCCGATAAATGCAGGTTCCCTTGGCGTTCCTGTCTTTTTGTGGGCCCCTGTTTGTTGGATGTCGCGGTCGTTTCTATGTAGTTTTGCTCCAAATATTAGTACCCTCCACGGGTTCTGTCTTATCCTTATAGTATAAGGCATTAGTTAGACAGATTCCTCCGCACAATTTCATCCTCAAGTTTGCGTCTTTGAGCAGCGCCCTCTGTTGCGGAACATTTATTGCATTTCTACACGACCCCACTAACTGTACATCAGCTGTGTCGCACCCAGGGAAACAATATAGAACAGCCACATAGGCCAGGGATGGTCAACACTCGATCGTATACAATAAAAGGCGAAATCCTTGGTGCTAAAATTTCCGCATTTTTTTCCAATTTTCATCAATTATGTCGTGCCTAATGGATAAATTCAGTAGTAGCCGGTGTACAAAATATATTTAAATAAAAGCTTTTATTCGAACTTTTTAGAATGCAAAAATGCAGAAACTTTTTACTTTTGCTTTTAATATGCTAAAACTCTTGATATGGTATCTTGCTTGTAAACATATTAAATTAAATTAAAAGCACTCGCTAAAGTAGGTAAAATATGAAGATGTATTTGTGTATTATATAATAAAACTGGCAAGTATTACACGGTGTATTACTGTGGGGCATGCGTAACGTGGGTTAAGAAGTTAGGATTCAAAATTTTGCGTGCATTTTCTCTTTCTGTCCTTCTACCTCTCCCCCCTCAAATTAATTCGCAAAACCCTTCACTCCATCAAACCAATATGGTGCATCCGTTAAACGTCTCGCAAAACAAATTCCGCACACGAATAATGTTTGTATTGATCCTATAATATTTAAAAAAGTGCACACAACAACTTCCCAAAGTTTCATCGCAATCGGATGAACGGTATAGGAATGTATACCTAACAAACCGACAGCACGATGACACATTCATTTATATATATATATAGATAAGCGTGCATACGCGTATCATTTCCATGATGCATGCACGGAGATATTTATACTATTCGTCTCGTTCAGAACAAATTTGCCCTACTGAGTCTATACAAGTTTTCTTTCAATAGAACATAGGGCCGAATCTAGACCAAAAATAAGAATATGAAAACCCTCCACTAATCCGAGCTGTTTATTGATCCCGCTATTCGGGACCATCCCAGCCTGCTCAATAAAAGTGCAATAAAAACTGAATTCAGTATCCATGTCCGCGAGGACAAGTTCATTTAAACTTTAACCGGTCATAAATATGTTAAATTAAAACTAGATAAAATAAATAAGTATAATATGCCAAAATATTTTATAGGGAATAGCAAAGGTTTGTTTGTCCAACCGGTCCACTTTTCAGACCGCTGACACTTCGAACGACAATAAAGAAAAAACATCACTTTTTCAGCAGACTGTTTCTAAACGTTTAGACCTTCACGAAACTTGTGTATCAAATACTTAGGTCTTACTTAGAGTAGCATCATCTAACTGTGCTTCAAGTTTTTTCAAAATTTTATTTGATTTCACGCCTTGGCTTATGAAAATACGAAAAATTACGCGTTGCGCAACAGAAGATCCTATATCTTCAGTGAAGGGATCAAGAAGCTTCCTATTCTATCCATTAATAAATTTGTACAGCAAAATTCCGGGTTATATTTGAATCGTCCTCGTATAAAAGTTATGAATGTTTATGAACATTATCTCAAATCCCATTTAATGCATTTAAATACATTTAAAATTAATTAACCGATTGAGTTTGCTATCCCTTATATAGATTCTGCACAGAAAGCATTTCCAGAAACCGGGGTGCTATAAACAAGCGTTTGCATTGAACTTTGGGTCACAATCTACTCTCAAAGAGAAGTCCGGAGGTCGCTTTGTTTCATAATATTGTAACGAGTCGATATCACCACTTCCCTTTCGAGTATTCCAAGACTAAGCCTTTCTACCATGTCGACAAATTGGGCACGTTTTGCGCAAAGTTTTCCCGATGATTTCCCAATAAAGTCCCGTTTGTGTAGTCGTCATTCATTTCGACAGAATTAAAAATACATTAGCGTCGGCAAAATTAGACTAGTTTCGGAAGCGGCTTTTCCCCGAAACGGGATCGGGAACCTTCGACGTGGCCGTTTCCCCCATTGACCACAACTATTAAACTATTAAATCTATTCCGCCGAGTGGAAAACTAAGATCAATTTTGCACGAATCCTTTGAGGATTTCTCAACGATCGCCCCTCCCGACTGACCTATCTAGCACTGACCCGAATTTCTGTCCACGAAGGGCGAATCGTGAATCAAGAGGGCGGTAAATATAATCTCAATGGGTATTAATATCATCATTTTATCATATAATGGATTTAAAAATAATGGTTTAATTTAAATTTCATACTAAATTTTCTATTAAATTTGATAGTATAAAATTGATAGGGTCATCCAAATGTGACGCTTAAATATAATTATTGCATAATATTTACATGTACTTTTTTTTTAAATTATATAAGCCATTTTATTTTAGCAGAAGGTAGTACAATTTAAATCATGGACTGATTGGTATGTTTTCTGGATTCAACAAAAGGTATGTTGAATTTATACGCAATTAATCATGAATTCTCTATAAATTAATATTCCCAGATTTGAAGATATTCGTTCGAGAAAATTTACGGCATGTGATATGTTCCCTATCCAAATGTTTTGTTCCTGTATAAGACATAGTTTACATCTGCGGGGAGATTAGGCCCCGCATGAACAAATCGGGATGGTAGGTAAGCGGAAGGATGTTCGCAGGACGTCGACATAGTGAAAACGGGCTCGCAGCAATAACGGCGGGTTTTATGCGAACGAAACCACAATAAAGGCGACCTCAAAGGATACACACTGAATAGGCAAACATTAAAGACTGATGGAATTTTCATTAAAATTCCCGCGTGCCCGACCCGCGATCGCGTTCCCACAGATATGCACCAGGATTTAAGAAACGGCAGACCCATGTCAGTCACGGCTCTGGCGACGATACGTTATGCGATGACGACCCTCATTCCAAATCCCCTGTTAATCAATATTTTTTCGGGGATTTTTTAAAATTCAATGCCATATGTATCCATATGGATACGAAACCATTATGGTTTTTATTACATATTTTTAATCGATAAATTGAATGCTTTCCGACAAGAACAAATACGTATAGCCCTTTGATTAGTGAACTGTTAAGATGTTATATTCGTATGTCCACCACTTATGATTCAAACAAATCCACTTTTCCCTAAGGACCGCGCAGCGTGAGTCAATCTTGTATATCAATAAATGAGCCTTAACACTGTTGATAGCACACAATATTCATTCATTTATTCGCGTAAATATAAACAATACACATGTGTGTCTTCAGTTTTAGTAACAAAATAATGCATCGTAAATGTATTAGAAATAGAAGCATTTAAGAATATTTAGATGTGTAGAGGTACCTTTACAGCAAGACCTTGCCATTGATGTACGAGCGTATGATGAGACGCAAGACACTTTCCGTCTCTGTCTCTGTTTCACTAATCTTCGCACTCAATAAACAAGAATAATCTTTCTGTGTATCTTTTTTTCTATTAGGAGAGGAAAATCTTCAAAAAGAAACCAATATTAAAAACCATGGTAGTTTATAATTCCTATACATTAAAACCCCCCACCCTTTTTTCTCCACCGCCCCCTTGGAATTAATTTTCGCATTGCTTGAAGTGGATGGATTTGTTTTTCTACGAACCAGTGTTCACTCTTCATTCTCCGTTTTCTTTCTTTCGGATGATCTCACAAGTGAAACTCATCCACGCTTCCAGGTGAGTGTTAGACTCCACGATGTTCACCAATAAAAATCCAGGGGGGAGCCAATCCTAAACCCGTGGGCAATGGTTGAACCTCTGAGGTAATAATGTAGAGTAGAGGTGCGCGAAAACAGCCTCATCTGTTTGCTCATCAAACAATGCCGGTGTAGCCCAGCTAACATGAATTGGGTAAGCAGGTTACCCTGTGGTATGTACCCATAAAGGGGTGTTTGGAATTGTGGTAGCAGTGAACCCGCGATGGTATTCCTTTGAATTTAGAAAAACCTATGTCCTTCCTCCTCCAACGTACCTTCGGGTGCACGTGATCTGAAGCCGGTCTTCCTGCGGAAACCTCACCTCCTCCGGAGGGCGCGGAGCCAAAGGGGTGGGCGCCTAAACGCTCTGGGTGTAGCGTGCCTTGTGGGACTAAAAAATCAGTGGACGACATTCTCTGTTTGCCTAGTCCTGGGTAACCCAGAACAGACCATATAGCAGCGCAGGAAATAGGGTCGCATACGAAGACCCTCCAATCCAGTTAGTCGCCGTCTATCGTCTGTCTGTCATTGTGGTGACCATCTTGGATATGGTTGGGGTTTCTTGTTTTGACTAATTCTCGCCTGCCATCTGGGCACGCCTCCCATTTACTACCGATACCTACTACCGAAGACGGCACTTTGTTGAAAAGCACCCATATCCCGTCAGCATCTGGGTCAGATGATAAGTAAGCTCCCTGTTTTACGCGAGGACCATTTTTGTATCGCTGGGATCAATTGGTATGTACATCTTCTCTTGGTTCCGGCGTCCCAGCGATTCTCCCATTGTCGGATTGGCTTTTCTCGCGCTTCCTTTTTTCTTGTATTTTTCTTATATCTGCACTTCCTTTCCATGGCAAGGATATCCATGGGAAGTGTTGAGATCGTTTTATGGGCTGATATTATCCGAATTGCGCTTATTCTTTGTGTTCTTAGCAGTTTATATCCCTTTCCGTCTTTCTGTGCCATTTCTGTCCAGACTGGTGCACTGTGAAACAAGAGTTATTTCTGTAATGATCGCACATATGCGCGATTACTCATCAACGGTGTAATAAAGGCATACTTAAAAGATTTGCATTTTAAAAAATCATATAGATTGTATTTTCAAAAATAATAGACACATAAATCTTCAAAATCCATATGCATTGATGCTTTAAATGATGCACAGCATCCTACATATTCAAGTATTGGATCTGACAACGATTTCGTCATACATTATTGACACTCGCCGACGACTGTCAAATTCTAATTTCGTGTATTCGTAATAACATAATTTATTCAGTGCTTGCCCAATTAATGATGCCATTTTGCATTTGCTTTGTACGGCAAACAATTCGATTTTCATCGATAAGCCGTCAAAATGCTTTCGAATTGAATAATTTCACGTGCGATTAAACCCACAAACCGCTATGTTTGACTTTGCACAAATAGTATTTTTGCGTTCAGGATTTTGGCCGTGGAATGATTTGCAACAATAATCATAGTAAACTTTCAACCCAACAATTCCTTCTTCGAGAACCACATTGTCAACATTAGGCCGACCCGAAAGTGTTTGAAAATCGACTTTAAAACTTAAACAAATTTTAAAAAATGTATATACAACATTATAAATCATCATACTCTATATTATTCAAGACATCTTCTCATCTCTTTGACAGTCATACGATTCTTTCTTGTGAAATCTTTTCGACTTTTCGTTGCATTTCCACTCCAGCTGCATTTTTCTATCAGTCTGGGTCGAGGTCGTTCCATCGTTTACATTTGCCCTGGATTTTCTCCTTTTAGTTTTCTCGGTAAAGACCTTCATCCCCTTATTAATTTGATCAATTTACCATAGCCAAAGTCTTCCAATCTATTGTTATTTAGTCCTGAATCTAAGATAGCTCGAGGAAATCTGTTCTGCTGCATAGTTTGCAACATAGTATAAAGAGAAAATTACAACAAAAGTGCAAGTTGTCTTCAAATAATAGAAGAAGGGTTGCCATGCAAACTTGTTAGTTTCCGGATTTTTTAAGGGATAAATTTTACATAGAAGTGGTAAAAATCTAATAATGACACAACTCAAGACGTACACGAGGCGTTATATAAGCACTAATCAAACTTATAATTTTTTTAAAGATAGTGTAGTATTTATAAATGAGTAGCAGAATCATCATAATTTAAAAATGATATTTTAATTACCATTGCATACCTAGTAAATTATAGGGATTAGAATTATTAATACTTCAGATTATCCAAATGTGTTGATACGCTACAAGTTTCGCACAATCTGGATTTGATTTCAAATTATTATAATATTAGTCTATAATCAAACCCACTTTACCAATACTGGAAGAATATAAACATATGTATTTTAACAGCTCTTATGGGCAAAAACGATCATTATTAAGTTGAGGATATTAAAAAATGTCGTTAAATGTTTGTTTTAGTTTTAAATTTTATGACTTGTGTGCCGAAAAACCTCGTATGTCTGGCAACAACGGCCTCTTTAAAGACTATCCGAATTTTCTCCGCCATAAGCATTTCGAGCCGTGGTTAAATTTCATGACATTCAGGTAGAAAGGATGTGGGGTAGATGTATAATTACAGCTTGTGGAAATTCAGTCAAATATTGACTCTGTTTATCCAGTGGCCAACAGACGAAGGGGCAATCCCCAAATACGCAAACATAACCGGCTTGCGTCTGCCCATTTTAATTCAAAGCCCACAGACTGAACTGCCAAGAAGACTGATGACAAGACTACCGGAATTAATTCAGATCGGCAAGATAAGAAAAAAATTAAGATGAATTTGCACCCGACGAAGTGTTTAATCCGTATAATTTTGCCTCTGCAGCGGGAATGCCGCACAGGAAAGAATTATTTTATAAGCCGAAACGTTAAATGGTTTTATTTATACCGTCTCATTTTCTCGCCGGTCTTCCAGGTTCTCCGGATATCCTGCAATTTCACCCATTTTCACCTTCCCGTCGACTCTTCAGCCGTTCAGGTACGACTGAACCACTTTATTATTGTTTTTATTGTTATGCGGAATCTTCGTGTCAGCGATATCGCATTGAAAAACATGATACTTCCCAGTGGACCACAAAAACTATATTCAACCAATTTGTTTTTCTTGCACTACATATTATACCCTTTCGATTAAAACAGCATATAATGCGGAAATATTGGGGTTCGATTCGAGCCCAAGCGATTAGATCTCATTTATTAACCATCGAATGCCGTTAACGCACATATGCGTGAACTGCTAATCCATGCTAATCGACCGATATCTTGCGGACGTGGGCAAATGATGATATCCAATGGCCTGGGTCAAAATTTAGGATCCAATCTAGATATAACAACATCCATATATTAGAGGATAAAATTAATTCACAATCATTAAAATAATCCACAAAAATAGAGCGCTATTAACAGCAACATCTTCCATCTCTCTTCAGGTGCAATGTGTTATTTTAACAGCGCCATCTCTTGTGGCCCTGCGGAGACATTGCACCTGCTTAGCGACCGATCGCTTCTTGCGCGTGCACCGTTGCCGGTTGGGTAGTGACGCACAAGAAGCGGGAGTCGGAGGAGTCGTCGGTTAGCCTTGACTGCGGGAGGTTGTCCCTCCTGCAGCCAGATCTCTCTCTCTCTCTCTTGTGAATTAAATAATTATTTAGAGAAGATAGTTTTTCTATTTCGACGCCTGTCATTTCCCGATCTGTTCGTCCAGCATCATCACAATAGAAGAACGGACCCGTGAGCTAGCGTGGCCATCCCAACGAGCACGTAGAGGCGGGGAAAATGATATTTTATATTTGTTTGGCACTGGTTTATTTAGATTCCTTTGTATAGAGTGTCTTCATTATTTCCTGTATTTTGTTTTTTTTTAATATTAATCGAAAAGAAAAAAATCTAGTGAGATATTAAAAGTGCGATAGTTGTCCAGAAAGTAGGGTTACAATATTTATTAAAACATTAAGGGCTCTTTTTTATGGTTTTTTGGATTCTGGGATGTATACACACTCCCACATCTCGTCCCTAGCCATGATATAGTCCAGAAAAACTTCTTCCTGTGCAAAATGATCCAAAAACTAATTCGCGGTGGTCATGTAATTTTGACGGTACTCCGGTGTGACCATTCTGGGCAACCATTTTGCACAAAACTTCTTTTAAGGTAAGGAAATTCTTCATAAAGGTAAACAGTAATTTCGCACTTATATTTTAATTTTGTGCACAAATTTGTCAGAAATCACTAATAATCTTCTACTCCTTACCTCGTCGCGAGTATCATTATGGCCTTCTCCGAACAATCTAACCCACTTCGTGACATGTTATCGATTCATCATATCAATAACATAAACTTCCACGAGCTCCCAATCGTGACAAGAATAACTGGATTGTGGGTTTATTAATAAATCGAACCCATTTCCTGCGCTGATGTATGATCTGTTTCGGCCCGGACTAGCCACACGAAGAATGTCTTCCACTGATCCTTTAATCCCACGACGAAGCACGGAGCGTCCAAGTGCCCACCCCTTTTGCTCCACACCCCCCAGAGAAGGCTAGGTTTCCGTGGAAAAGGTCAGCTTCAGACCATGTGCACCCGAAGGTGTGATGGAGGAGGAAGGACAAAGTTTAAGCTAAACTTCAAAGGAATACTACCGCAGGTTTACTGCCACCACCAGTTCAACCTCAGTTTGAAAGAGGCTGCAGCAGATAGACCGGTTCTTTCCTGTGTACCTGTTGAGGATAGTGGTGAGCCTTTTACACAGTGCCCACCAACTACTGTAATCGGCTGCTCTACACACCTCTTTATGGTTGCGCAGCACATGGTGACCTGCTCACCCAACTCATGTTAGCTGGGCAACCCCAGCAGCGTTTGATGAGCAAACCAACGAGGTTAATTTCGCATACCTCTACTCCATATTATTATCCCAGGGGTTCAATCGCTTCCCACTGACGTAGAGTTGACTCCCCCACTGGGGTTTTATAGGTGGGCATCGTGGAATCTAAAACGCACCCGGAAAAAACGGGTGACAGTGTGGATCTTGCTCGAACAGAAATTGGCGAGAACGCGCGACGACTTCTCCCCCCTACACACCAGGTGGAATAACTTCAAAAAAAAAATATTCCCCCGGCCCCTTATAATCTCATTTTATAGATGACCCTTGTAATAATAACTGAGAGAATGTACAAGAATTTTGACGCTGAGAAGTATAAATTAGTTTCAACAAAATTTAAACAAATTTAGCCATGCATGTGTGAGTCTCGCGTGGTAAAACTTATTAGCTCATGGGAAAAGTTTTATGCATAAATATTTTCATTCCATTTCAAAAATAATTTCCCTTTAGTTAAAAGATATGTTGTGTAATATATAATAAAATATGGATGCTACTAGTCTAATGGTTGCTTTAGGCTATATATTTATATACATACACGTGTATGCACCCAGTGCGATGCATCCACGTATCTTTATAATGTTTGCGATCAGCTGCCGGTAGGAGTTTCACTTTTCGTGACGTTTGGCTCAATTTACCCTACGCCACCTACAAAAGTTTCGCTTCAAAAAATTACATAATTATTTTGAGATTCTTATAAATTAATCATTGTTTTATTGAGTTAAAACAATTCATTTCACATTTCGAACAATATTATTATGAATTTGTCGATATATAAAGTGCATTGGATCATCGATCGTGGAGTTCAGTGATGAGTCCCTGGGGGAGACATCTCTTGTCCACACGTTCTCCCATATATTCATCAGCTGTGTCTACTCAAACGTCACTTACAGCATACAAGGTAACATTGTAATCAATTTGTATGAATAATACGTAACACATCGCTCAATAAGTCAGTAGGATTTTTTTGGAAGAAATCCTGATAAAATAAATCCTACTAACTTATTGAGTGATTTGTTATTAAAATTTTCATTGAATTATTGATCAATATGACTGTATATATATGATCATTTTTTATAATAATGATATGCTAATTTGTATTGCAAATAATATATATTCAAAAATTAATGTTCTGTATGGGGTTAAAATGATCATTTGCGCAGATATCTGTTACGTATTCGAGCAATTAATATTTTTGCTACAGCTGTTAATTTAATAGCATTCAATTACACAATTAGAGTAATAATTTAGTAGATCAAACGACTCGTACAAGTCCTGTGTATATTACAAAGGCATTCGCAACGAGCAGAACTATCTGGGTAAACTTGGCGTTTTATTAGAACCAGGCTACGAGAGACGCGTTCCATATTCACACTGCATCTGCTCAAGAACTTGCAACTTCTTGCAGCTACACTCCCAAGGGTTGTCTTTACACTCGGCAAAAATATTAATTAAATTCCGAAGAATTTATCATTTTAAGCACCGTTTGAATTGAGCAAACGGCGTACTTCCGCGCGCATAAATCGCACGTATTTATCATTGTTTTTATTGCCGGACCAGACTGGGCGTCGAAAAGTGTAACTCTTTTAATGGGGATGCGACCCGAAATTAGAGAAATCGTTCCCTGGATAGCCGCACCCGACATGTTTTCCGAAACTAACGTCAAATTGTACGCAACTTCGTTACGAAATAAAATTTCAGCAGGGGAGAGCCGCGAACAACCCCAACTGGGCATGCACAAGTTCATTTGAATATTTATTACATCAGCATTAAATTATTTCCTTTTTAATTTGAGATCTTACACTGCCAAAATTCATTTTCGCAACTCGGCAGATTTGCCACAACATCCAAATCCTCCATTGTCCGGCTTAATATCCATGGGAGCGTTTTAAGTCTCACGATAATGGCGAAAATCTACGGTTTTATTAGTATGCTTATTTTTGCACACTATGCGAGATAAAGGGACTATCTCCCATTATGCATTAATATTAGCATAAAACCGTTTGAAAATCTATTAATACGTGTATATCTTTGAAAAATGGAAATTCGCCGTTATAAAAAGTATCTCACATAGTTTGCGATGCACATTTTATTCGATATTAACATAATAGCATCATCTTAATACTTGCTTTTCATGTAAATTTATTCCATGTATTTATGCTTAATCTGCTCAACACTATTTAAAACATCTGGAAATTAAAAGAAATAATCTTTAATTTGTTTAAATCATGATACTCTCTTTTAAACCGCCAACAAAACAGTCAAACCTCCTATAGCGTCCACTTTGTTTGCGCCATATTTTACGTAAGGTAAAGGGTAAAATACAGCAAGATAAAAGCCCCCCTTGCACTTGTTAACAAACTAAACACATACAAATTTTGTACGTGTGCCTAACTTTCTATAGCGTTTTGCTTCTATAGCGTGATCTCTATCTCAACGCTATATAAAAGTTGACTGTAATATTAACGATTCAAAGACTAAAAATATATACAAATTTATTTTTAACAAAAAGAGTTAAATATCTTTATAATATCACATGTGCTTCCATTAGAACTACATAAAAAATAAAATATAACACTCAATAAGATGAAAAAACACAATGCCTGGCTTATGATTGTATTGGTAATGTCAGAGATGTTCTTCCATTGTCTTCTATAATAACTACAATAACTTTCCACTGCCCATATTCTCTGAAATATCAGCGGTTTGAAAGGCGGACCGGTTGGACATACAAACCTTGTGGCCACTCCCTCGTCTTTTAGGGCATTTAGGGCTTTTTGTGTAAGCTATGGAGAGATATGCGTTTTTGATTTCACGCCGCATAACTTTATTCAATACTACAAAACAATAATAGCAAAACCGTCAATCATGTTATGTGTGAGATATCCACTCATTTTTTTCATTTGAAATAATATTTTATAGCATTAAATAACGTCGTTCAAATGTCCGCCGTGGCTTTGCTCGGTGGCACGTATTCGGGAGGTCTAATTATGTATGAATTTGTCGCATAAATCCGGCAAAATTTGCTGGATATCATTCGTTATGTTGAATTGATTGTTATATTGCTCGATTTCGGTGGCCAATTTATGTCCACCGCTCCCCGAGATAATCATGCCCTCAAATCGCTC
The DNA here is from genome assembly GCA_008973525.1 of Stenopsyche tienmushanensis. Classification (NCBI taxonomy): domain Eukaryota; kingdom Metazoa; phylum Arthropoda; class Insecta; order Trichoptera; family Stenopsychidae; genus Stenopsyche; species Stenopsyche tienmushanensis. The sequence continues at coordinate 79,813 of WACJ01000348.1, forward strand.
GTGCAGAATGTTCATCATGGCATGCGCTGTGTGATACGTAGCGCCGTGCTGTTGGAACCGCATATCGTCAGGTATTCATATCATCCAGTTTAGGTCACAAAAAGTTGCTTATCATCGATTTACCCCTTGTTGCGTATCATCGACCCTGTACAATCTGGTCATTTTGACCCTTTGCAATCGAGACCCTTGTTCGCGCGATGAACCAGCAACTCGAGACGTTTGACTCGATCGAAACCGAATGGTGAGCGTGAGTCACCTCTCTAATTGCAGCATCAAATCATATGGTGAGTGAGAGTCACATCTCGATTGCAAAGGTTTAATACATATTCCAATCCGAAAATATATCAATTAATAATCATTTCGTATTTTTTTATTTATTTATTAAAAATTATAGGCCAGCAATTAAAATAAAATGCTAAATTCGACTGTTTCACAGTCGAGGATAAGTTCATCTTGTTTATTCTCATCTCGTCTCCTTTCGAATAGAAATGTTAAGATTCTGACGGACAACGCAGTTTTGAGATTAAATTTAAAATAAACCGGGAGACTTTCATCCCGGGGGAGCTCTCTCGAGGAACAGTGCTAAATACGAGAACAAAAGAAACGAAAATGCCTTCACTGACCTGACTTCATGTTTTCGGTTTCTCCCTCTCGTTTTATGCGTTTTTCCACGTCCAGCGGACGCTTCCGCATTTTATATCTTTGCAAGATTAAATAAAGTCGCTTAAATCGCCGTAATCCGACGTCTTTGGCAATCCTTGATGTAGTCGCTAAAGAAGTGCAAAGTAGGTGGTGTGTATAACAAGCCCGGCCTCCGATGTTCCTAGTTAGTCGAGACAGTTCCAAAGTCAATGAAGCCAAACTCAATTAAAACTTACTAGGTTTTGAGTGCAATTAAAACATGTTAGCTGCATATCATATAAGGTTATGCAACATCACTTTTGAATATCTTAAGCATATATGCAATGCATGTAGACAAAATTCCATCTGCACTATTTCCCTCGACGGGCATACGTTTATATCCAGCGGGTGCTTTAAATATGATCCGAAGATTTAGGGGATGAAAATTTAAAGTCTCGCATTAAAAACGCATAAATTTCTCAGACGGCATAATGATCGCCATAAATAAAAATAAATTGCGACCTATTTAGCCGTATAGGTCTCATTGAGAATATCATTTTGCGAAATATTTGAAAGATGGCTTAATAAATTCGAACATATGGTTCACAATAAAATAATAAAGGCTTATGCTTCAGACAACGCCTAGACTTAACAATATATATTTTTATGATACTATCTCGTGAACCATAACTTATGATGGCTATGTGTTGAAAATGAAAATATTTTTTATTATATGATATATAAAAATGAAATTTAATTCCATCTCCATTTCAATGATTGCTTATTATTCTCACACGACTTTTGATGAAAATATGATGATTTTTTTTTTTTGCCCGATCTAACGTATACATGGCGATTGTTTTTACTAGGTTGAGTCATAAATAGCTGCCGGCCGAAAAGAGGCGGTTATAACTATTCAGTTTTACCCTTGATGAGTCATCCGTATTGGTAAGTATAGGGTATTATTAGATAGATATGACTCCTATCAGTCTTTTGACAACAGTTAACCACGTCAAATCCTAATGTTATAGTTTTTTTTTACTCGTAAAATGATAAATCTAAAAAATACATTTTCGCTTTATAATGCAAGAAATTGGTTTTTAAAATTTCACTCAGGAGATGAGACAAAATGAAAGATGAAACAAGAACGGGTCGTCCAAAAAATCTCTAATAATTCTGAAATTTCAAGTCTCAGGTCTAAGTCTAACCAAGCCAAGCTAGATTCTACTCTGAGGAACTCGGCCGTGAGCTATCAGACTTGGTAAGCATTTCAAAAAGTACTGTACATCGTATATTGACTGAAAATTTGCATATGAAAAAGCTTTGCGCAAAATGGGTGCCGCGTTTGCTTACAATAGAACAATAACTGCGTCACGACACGATGACTTTTCAATCTAGTATTTGGCGATTTTTCGATTCAATCAATTCATCAATTCATGGATGAAACATAGGTCCATCACTTTATATTAGAGACAAAAGAACAAGGGGATTCTTTAATTAAAAATAATAATTAGCTAGATTTTGTAACTTAAAAACTAGCTAAGGTAGCAGCATAAATTAATTAGATAGATACATATGGGTGGGGGGAAGTCTAGACTCTTTCGCAACCTCATTTGGTGTGAGCCACTTATGTAAGTTGGCCTCTAAGGGAGCTTCCGTGATCGTACAGATCATAGAAAATGCCGCAAACAACCCTAAACGAGGACGGAGTGGCCACAAAGTCTATGTGTCTAATCGGTCCGCATTTCGGATCGTTGATATGAAGAACGAATGTCTTGTGATCGGACGCCATACTTAACACCGATTACTTTCTATCAGCTCCTATCAGCGTAAGACAATCTTCAATTTGAGGCAAAGTCAATTGTAAATAAACACTGTTGAAAGCATACAAGACCACGTCATTTCTTTACATAAACAATAAACAAAAAATCGATTCATTTGCTCCTGCTTTAGAAGGAAATGATAAATTGACACTCATTCAACAGGCAGCGACGAACAGGAAGCAAAAAATAAATAAACACTGTTGTTAGCACACAGTATTCGATCATATCTTTGCGTTAACAAATAACAAACTTGAAATCATTATTATTCAATAAATTTAGACTAATGATCTATACAATCGTGCCATGTATGCGGGGAAGCTCTCCATCTCATGTTCTCTCTCTGTCTCTGTCTGTCTCCGTGCTCAATGTGCAAGAGTGCTCTATCCGAAAAATGGAGGGATGGTCCCAGACCATGGGATAGTACTCCTTTAGGGGCTAAAAGGGAAGTTCGACAGTTCACCCATTCGATATCTAAAAAACTAATTAGTTCAAGTTCGAATTGTTGCCTTATGCACCATATTCACCTAATTAAGCCCCCTTGGATTATTTCCTTTCTCCAAACATGAAAAATTGGCTCAATGATAAAAGATTTGCCATTAATGAAATGGTCAAATCAGTGATTGATAGGCTATTTTGAGTAGCTCGATGGTTCTCACTATAAACAACTAAGATTTAGATTATTTGTAGACCTAGCACCATATCTTCTATCGTTGTGCAATATATTAAACTGATTAAAAGTCATTATATTACATTTATACACAATCATGATCTGAGTATGTATTCGCATTATTTTAGCCACTCGCTGTTTGAAATTAATATATATCGAAAAGTACTTGCGTATTTTAAGAACTTATGTTTGAACTAAGTTTGTGTACGGACAAAGTGACAGAAACATCTTTGTAGGTTATTTTATTTGTAAAACTATTGTTAAATACTATTTTCTCATATCCGACTCATAAAGCAAAATTGGACAAAATATTACCGCATCCTTATCTTTATTCACTGTTCCTTGTCCCGATGGATTTCCCCCTTTTCATCTCTTTTATCACACGATTCAAAAATGCAGTTGAAATCGTTTTTTGCTTCTATGTCAATTTTTACAAAAAAATATTTGAAAGGATGCCAAAATAATGTAGGAATATGTATTGAATAATATAAGTAATTGAATTTGAACTTTATATGCTAAATACGCGAATACTTTTCGATACCCCTAATATATGAAGCATGACCTATAACAGATAGATCCACTATTTCCCACAATTTATCCAATACTTGAAATACACATTGCTTTCGCTCGCTCCCTAATCAAATTAATTATGTGCATATGAGCACATCGAATCAATAACCCTATTGCATAATTTTGTAATAAAACATCCATATTGCCGTTACATAAAATACTCATAAATTGCGCACATTCGAATACGCTTTATGGTGGTTATTTTTATTTGTAAAAATTCGGCATTCGTTTACGGCTTATTTAGATATCATATTAAAATATGTACATATTGAAGGAATCGAGGTTTACGGCGAAATAAATATTAAAGCATTTTATAGGGCATCTAAAAGGGGGGGGCGAATTTATTTACGTATGGCGTATTCCGTACAAGACAATGAACAGCCAATAAAAGTATCCCCTCTCGATTTCGTCTCAAAGAAATGGAAAAATATACAAATAAAATAAGCGTTTAAGAATATCTTTGATGATCGGGGGTGGATAGGACTTGGCGAGGGATGAAAGAAGATTACGCGTATTTTACTTCTTTTTTGCATGCGGTCTGCCTACGCTCCCATGTTTTGAAATATTAATGCCACGCAGAAAAACAGTCCATCACCCCCTTGTTTCTACCCTACTGACTCGCTGAGAGATACAGTCAAAAGGACTCGCTTATTTTCTTTTTAAAATACGTGTTTGTTATTTTGTGACACGCGTGGTATCTTCGTGGTATCGCGGAAGACAAACCCGGCTCAAGGCACTTGGGGACTAGATCTCATAGATACGAGAAAGCTCCTTATTTCTTATGTTTGCTCGAGAAAGTATCCTATAAAATTTACTTGCATATAAAATGGGATAAATTACACTCCGAAGATAAATCATTGCATGTGGAATTCGCGAGATTAATAGCAACCTCTTTTCGCGTGCGAAATCTTAACATGGTAACCTTGGCAGCAGGAAGACGCGTTCTTCCCGTCAGTTCACTAGCAACCTCTTGGCTGACAATTTTTTTCCCTCTTTCCGGATATTTCGCGATCCGATAGCGAATGAACCCGCGTGAGGTTGTCAATTTTAGAGCTATCCTATGGTCTGAGAATCCCCCACTTTATATTATTGTATTCTTAGAAAAACTACAATGTATTCTTTGCATTGTTAACGTTCTTGGATTAACAAATGGGAATATATGTATATTTAAAAAACAATATAACAATAAGTCTTCTGTTTGTTTATTATGCTTCCGCTATCGATATTTAAAATGCAATACAAATGGTTAATACTATAATGGCCAATGACACAACATATGTGCCTTGATATATTATTAGCTTACTATCAATGTGGCTAATTGTTGCAATAAAATCAAATAATTATTGCAGAAATTTGATAATATTCACAGAGCAACAACAACAATAAATTACAATAGATGGTATTGACTTATTTTACATTATACATATTATATATATAAAATTATCTATTATCGTCCCCGGACAGGTGGAGATCATATGAGCCACGGAATAGGCCACGTCTTCAGGCAAATAAATCCATTGGTGTCAGATCTGGAGATCGTGCGCGCCACAGAATAGAGCACGTCCAGAATGTTCCCAACATATTGTAAAAAAAATAGATTTTGACAAATCTGACACTTAGGACATAGGGTCCTATATATGAAACGTATAAAAATACTTCCCTAACCCCCCAAAAAAAAAATCTGTCCATATGCAAAACACGCTGTATAATCGCAACGTCAGTTTTGTTTGTCATATTTAAGTCCATTTGGAAATCAATCAATTTACTAAAATATATTGTCGCTGAACTGTTTAACCAAAATGTGCTGAAATTCATAATCCTATGTCTCTAAATACAATATAATTGCTTTCCGATATAACAGCTTTGCCTCATGCAATTGGCAGATAAGGTTTTGAAGAACCAACATCAGCTTATAGCAAACGGATCTACTGAACATCGACTATTAAAGAGATATTGATTTTCAAACCAGATTTATTCATTTTGCATTAAAAGACCACAAAATACTGAAATTCAAGAATAATAACTACCACAGAGAGTCAATTAGGACAGTCTCAATAATCAGACATGTGATCCACGAGCCATCAGATCTACGAGAAGTCATCCGGATACAATTCCCATACAATATAACTAGGAAGAATCGTAGGATTTACTATAAGCACATACTGATGACAAAATATTAATAACTTAATATTATTTCACGTCCTAACATTTCTATAATGCCACACCCTATGCATATGATAAAAATTGTCAGCATTTGTTAATAAAAATTGTTAGCAAAAAGCTGAAGATGTTTGTGTAATATATAATAAAATAGGCAATAGTAGACATTGCGACGCATGCGCGTAGCATCTCTATGATGTATGAGACAGACGGAGTGAGGGGATAGACCGACCCGCTTCACAGATGTTCATTGATTTAGAATTAGAATTCGATTGGCCGATATTTCATATATGCTTTGTGTTTGATTTTGATAAAATGGCAGTTTGATAAGTTTGCATCGCAACGCGGATATTGGCATCGGGTGTCGTCCGGAGGCAGGTCTATTTTGGGGGTAAGGTGGGGTCAGCCTGTGGTCAGGATTCGCGGGTGCACGCAGTTTTTCTCCGGTAGCCGCCACCAGAGCCCCAATTAATTATGGCGATTATTAATGGGGGGCATTAGTCACGGGCGCGTCAGCTATGCCTTTCATTTGGCGTCTACTGTCAGCTCGCAAGGGGTCAAAATTGTAGCCGCGTCGAGGCCAATTTGCGCCCTCATCCCCGTCCGCCGGCCCTGGACTCCCTATGAAATGTATTAATTATACAGCGTTATCAATTCACGGAGACGGAATCGCTCAATCTGGATAGTTTTTTACAGCTAAATACATACAAACTGCAAAAAAATACCGGAACGATTTTAAACGCAATCAACATCGATACTGTTGTGGTTGGTGCAGATTTAATTTGTTTTTGAAAAGATATTTTCCTTTTTGAATCAAAATTATTTGATATTAAAAATATTAATATCAAGCATACCTATAAGATCATTCAAATGTCCGCCGCGGCTTTGCTTGGTGGCGCGTAATCGGGAGGTCCAATTTTTATGACTTTGCCACATAAATCTGACGGAAATTTCTAGATAGTTTTGGTTATATTGACTTTGAGGACATTAATTGTTTGCAGTATATATGCATTAAGATGTCTTTAAATCGCTCATGCAGAATGTTTATCGTAGCATGCGCTGTTGGAAGCACATGTTCGAATTTGGCAACCAAATTTTGAATAATTGACTCAATAGGATGGTTGTGTTTCTTTTTAGTAATTTAACTTTATCTAAAGTCTAGGGAAATCCTAATAAACCTTTTATAAAATACCCAAGCAACGTTTTGATTCGCATCGAATGTCAGTAAAATATTACCTCATTCATCTCTACGTAGTAGCGCTGTTAACAGCGACATCTTCCATCTCTCTTCGGGTGCAATGTGTTATTTTAACAACGCCATCTCTTGTCGCCCTGCGGAGACATTGCATCTGCTTACCGACCGATCGTTTCTTGCGCATTCACCATTGCCGGTTGGGTAGTGACGCGCAGGAAGCGGCTTGGCTGCAGGAGGTTGTTTCTCCTGCAGCCAGATCTCTCTCGTGTGGAATAAATAGTTATTTAGACTAGAATAGTTATGAACATAGATCTAATCATAGCCATGTTTGAAGAAAACCCGCCATATACTGTTTGCAAAATAGCTAATAAGTTAGAAATTCCACAAACATCCGTCCATAATCATCGTGACAAAATTGGGCTAAATCAATCGTTCAGATGTGTAGCTTCCTCATGAACTGACTGACTCAAATAAACTTCAGCGTGCTTCAACATGCGTATCTTCTTCTCCAACAACATAGTAGCCAACATTTTTTGAAGAGACTGGTCACTGGAGATGAAAGTTGGATACTCTATGAGAATATCCAACGTAAACGGTCTTGGACCAAGGGTACGTAAGCTTTAACTGTAGCTAAACCTGGCCTACATCCAAAAAAAGTTTTTCTATGCATTTAGTGGGATTGGAAGGGTGTAGTTTATTATGTGCTACTTCAGCAAGGTGAAAAGATCAATTCAACAAAATACTGCTTCCAACTAGACAATCTAACGGATGCAATTGCCAGAAAACGGCCAGAATTAGCGAACAGACGATGCGTTGTTTTCATCACGATAACGCCTGGCTTCATGTGTCGTTGCTCGTCAGAAATAAATTATTATCATTTGTCTGGGATCTTTTACCTCATCCTCCATACTCTCCACACATTGCCTCTTCAGACTATTATTTATTTCTTTCATTGAAAAATTCTTTTCGTGGTAAAAATTTTAATTCAAGAAATGATATAAAAATGTACCTTGATCAATTTTTTGTCCAACAAACCTGGGAAATTTTGAAGTAATGCAAATTTTTGTTTGAAAAATCATTTTATTCGCATGGTTATAGCATGATTAGGTATGTGTAAAATGCCGATATAGTTGGTGTTAAACAAAAGTTTCCTAAAACAAGTACTACGTCATAATAATCATAAAGCTCTTAATAACAATACGCTAAATTCCTAAATAAATATTCCGATTTTAAATATAAATAAAAATATTTTTTAATATTCACAGCAATTCATCTGAGTTTTAATCTTGATATTCACAATTACAAAATCATAGATTATAGAATAAATACATAATAGATCATTAAAAGATTTTGTGCTGAAAAGTGATTAGAGACTGAAAGTCGATGTGGTCGTCCACAATTGTTAGAACAACGTGAAGCAAATTATTTTAGGACAAATCCTGGAATAAGCGCACCGAACATTGCCACAAAGTTAGACTTGGAACAGGAATACTCGTATTATAGTTGTACGTCCGAAAATAAACAGGAGAAACACTGGCTAACACGACACAACTACCAGAAGATCATTTTGGTAAATTAAACAAATCTGAAGAAAAGCACTTTCAATATTTTAAGAGATGATACTACTACATTATTTCGTATCAATATGGGCATATATAATGGTTACGCCTAAAATATGTTATCAATTCCTGCTTCTGCATTATGATTTGACCATTTCCCACGAAAATAGGCGGAAGATGGCCAAATTGATACGAGTCGACAGTCGTTGTTTATATTCTATATGGGAGCGCCCGGCTAAGGGTTAACGCAATAAATGACTTAGTATCTAGTCGAGAAGGTCCGTCCAATTGTGACCCATTCTCAATTACGTTTCAGGCTATTGACGCATAGCATCCCAGGAGTTGAAAGTATCACTACGCCCTGAATTCTCAATGAGAGGGGGTCCTGACGAAGGGGTACGCCTCGTGCGACAAAACGTTTGCGGCGCCGAAGCATCGTGTTTCAAACTATGCCCGTGGGAGTCGAACCGAGCGCGGAATTCTGATGAATATACTCAATTTTCTTTTATTGTGTTTGTCATCGTCCTCCCCCCCGATTTGGTGCCCTTATCCCATTCATTGTATCGTTATTCCTTTAATCTCACATTTCGGGCTTGGTGGTGCGGAGAAAATAATTTATTTTTTGCTGAGACACGCTATTGCCGTGCGCATCCGCACAAGTTTGCGGAATAATGCGGTATTGCAATATTAGGTGTATTCATACGATAAGGACTGAACGAGTCACTTTGGGGGGGGCAAATCTCAAAATTTCAATTTGAGAAGCAGTGCATAATTCGTTAGGGTACTTTCAACACGCACACGCAACTGTGCATACAAAATTCAAGAAACTCTGCTGTTGCAAACAAGTAACATTCAACGACGACGACAAAATGATCTTCTATTAATTTTAAAATCTAGATCAGACAAATCTTCCAAAAGGTAATGTGTTCTATGTTGCAAATAGACCATTGCGTATGTTAACAATTCAGCATCAAATAAGTCTGTATTCGTGTCTAATGGATTGATAAATGAGGAGTGAGCAAATTTAAAATCGATGAAGTCGTTAATGACATAATCACTTCACACCGATTACTTTCCTTCAGCTCCTATCAGCGTAAGACAATTTTCAATTCGAGGCAGAGTCAATTATAAATAAACAATGTTGATAGCATACAAGACCACGTCATTTCTTTACATAAACAATACACAAAAAATCGATTCATTTGCTCCTGCTTTAGAATGAAATGATAATTGGACAAAAACTCATTCAACAATAGCACAAATATTCGATCATTTCTTTGCGTAAACAAATAACACATGAAATCGAAATCATTATTAGTCGATAAATTTGGGCTAACAATCTATACAATCGTGCAATGTATGCGAGGAAGCTCTCCATCTCTGTCTCCCGAATTGCACTACGTTCTCTTTCTGTCTCCGAGCTCAATGTACAAGAGTGCTCTTTTTTAATAAGTGGAGTGGGATCGCAGGGTCTCCGATAGTACTCCTTTTGGGGTTAAATACACCAATAATGCCATACAATATTTAATATCGATGGTTCTTTTTTTTTAAAGGTAATCGAGTAATAAAACACATTGTGCATCCCAAAATACAGAGGTAAAAACTTTACCTGCGGATAATTGCCCTTTTGGTCGCTTTGAGCAGTTTTTACCGGTTATTATCCACTCAATTGACTATCAATTTGGCTCTAGAGTGTAGTGATGGATCCATGCTTCATTTTTTTTCGTATATCGTATGGAGAATTTTTTTTTATTGCGTTGAAACAGCTCTAAATAACGTTCTAAATTGTCGACGCGTTGTTTATGATCGACTGTGAGCAAACACGGTAACCACTTCGAACAAAGCTTTCTCATGGACAAATTCTGATGCAAAACGGTAACTAGGCTACCCTTCTCGACGATCAAAGCATTCAGCATCATCGGTGTTTGAACGGCCGCGTTTAAAATCAAAAAACAATGCTCTATCATTTATCCCGATGAAGCAGAAGTCTGAATAATGTTTGTTAAGCCGTTGCTTTGCTTGGACGATATTTTTCAGATTAAAAAGCAATGTTTTGGCAACACAAATAAAAATCACAGGACTGTGTCCTTCTCAGCTTTATAATTAAAATAGTTACGTATGAGTTTGACGGGTGGATTATTTTTAAACATAAACATAATAAATTGATTTTATTCAAGAAAATATTTTCTCTGATGGTAAATTTTAAGCTAATCAGTACCTACATAATTAATAAAAATCATTATTTTACTGATAACTCCTTTTTAATGTGTCGAACCAAATATCAATGCCCCGCCTCGAGATCGCTCTGCTACAAGTCCCGAAGACAACCAAATCGAAATGTGTTAAAGCAAGGATGAAATTGAGATTCCTGAATCTGAAAGTGAAGAAATTGAGGAATCTTTGCATAGTGAAAAGAAAATTTTCCGAAATGGAACTCACATATTTCAATGTATGAAAAAATAATTCGTTCAAAAAGTTAAAAAATGATTTATACAATAAGAACCACGCAATTTAAGCATAGCATTTGATCCGATATTAAAATAAAATATGCACATATGAAAGTTTCGAAACTCGACTATCTCAATACATTGGTCAGAACAGAGGTCACTTTAATGATATAATTTTTTTAAATATATTTAATAAAAAAACTTTAAATATTTTTCTGCAAATAGAAAAAATAATTAAATTAATATATCTAATATTGTTCATGTTATTCATTTTTAACATAAGGTAGTTTCCCTGCCGCATTCTGTATATCAATTGATAGAGGAATCGCTTCGATTGAAAAAATTGAACCCAAAGTCCTTAAACTCAATCAAGAATTATATGAATACATTTTTATTTGCCCACTATTTAAATATAATCATCATCTCAATTGGTTTAGACATCTTGTTCGTTCCGGATCACTGGACGTCTTAATTCCACGCAGGATACAAGTGTTTTAAGGCCTCGTTGCTTATGTTTGGGCTTAAAACAACATCGGAGTGTACCAGACGCAGACCGTGGCGGCGTTCGGGCATGGTGTTCGATCGCGAGGCGCTCCTTTATTAGTAGTCCGAAATTCGGACCGGTTGGACACAGAAACGTTGTGGACACGGAAGCTTCTAATTTTAGGGCATTTAGGGCTTTCTTTAAAGTTTTTGAGAAAAATGCATCCCCAAGACTTTCCGGATCGTTGAGACCCTTGTTAGCGGCCGGTAGCACCCTTTTTCGGGGCCGCGAGTGAGACTCAAAACTCTTTCCTACCCTTTATAATATATATTTTTGTAATTATTTTCATATATTTAAACTCTAAACAGTATTTATCTATATATGTATGTCAGTCTAAGAATTTCAAAGTTAAATTAGATTATTTAGCTAGCACAAGGCATTTTGAAAGCGCAAGTGGTCGCGATGTTTATGTATCGAAATATTGCAATACAGTCAACCCTTGTATAGCGTTGAGATAGGGAACACGCTATAGAAGCAATACGCTACAGAAATTTATCATTAATAGCTCATGCTGTGTTTGTTTTATTGTGCCACGGAATAAATATTTTTAAATCCCTAATTATTGACAATATATTTTATTTCAAAAAATGTTCTTGAGATTCGTTGTCAATTTCACTATGAAACTCATTACACAGCCTAGATAGTCTTATTAGCTAATTGTTTATTTATTTATACATGACAATATTACATTTCAGATTGATTAAATAATTGACGTGATATATGTGCATAAAGGAGACTTTGAACAGATTTGTGTGTAGTATGACCTCCCGCTTCGGCTCACCCAGATGACGCAAAGTGTCACCCACATGCTCGAATCGACATGGCTATATTTGGGATCATCAGTCTGCTTTATGAACACAAGTATTTGATTATTTGTTGAACTCAATGTATGTAGATATAGATTATAATTAATTAATGATTAGGGGTGTGATGCTGACCATATGACATGGGAGATGAATGAACGCGATCAAGCTCTTGCAACAACAAAGTTTATCGGCAAACCATCGATGATGAACTCAGTCCACGTTATACATGAATGAATATAAATAATGAATCATTGATTTTGGAGATATTCAAGTTATACTTATTGATTTATTTCCGTTAAATATATTCATGCAAGCGCTCGAGAGTCTGTTCAAAATTAACTCTTGGATCTTAACACATCCCTTTAAAAAAAAATGTACGTTGTCTTTCATCCTCTCAATTATAATACACCGTCTGTTCTTTAAAGCATTCATGAATTATTTACAATTCTTTGTCTGATTCTTATACAATCTCTGCTTTTCAAACGAGCGTCTTCCAGATTTCAGTGCAAACAATGAGTCCCGAATTGACGCAGCACGTTAAAGCCTTCTTAACATATTATCGACGCATAGCGAAGCAGGAAAATCATAGAGCTATATTTTAAAATGGTCCCGGCTCACAATAGTTGATTAATTAGCTCCTATGCTCGCACATCAAAGCGAATGGAGGCTTTGAAACGGCTTCAATGGGTATCGTTTCTGCTGGCATTATTGCAAAGGTTTCAGATTAAATGGACCACTAAAGGATGCTGTATACGTCTGGAGTGTAAAAGCATTGCTTCGAGAGTGTTGCATTAAAAAATATAGTGCCCCGAAGTAAATACCTTCGAATGTATTGAAAGCCGTTTTGTATAGCTTTCGCTCCGGCTCACACTCACGCTCACCCCTCGCTCGGGATCAAAAGGTTTATGACACATGAAATATGAGAAACATCTTTCGACGAAACAGCCAAGTGGTCGGAAAAATGGATACGAGATTTTTCTCACTGAATATACCCGAGGGCTGATTTGTACTGATGAAGCATGTGGAGCAAGAGTAAGCCGAAAATATTATACACAATAAATGTAATCTTTTCTTAACAATAACCGTATATTTCACCCTTGTATTCTGCCTTGTATATTCAAAACCTCGATGATCGTAAAAATATTTTTCAGCTGCTCCTTCAATAGCGGTATATTTTCGTCTGAGAGCTTCGTACCCGGCCACTTTTATGTAACACGAAAAATGATCAGTTCATAAGAAACATGTTTGATACAATTTATTTCATGAACTGTATCGATATATAGCTGTATAGGCAATCACAATAATCAATACATTTTGTATAAAATACATTTCGTTGCCTTCTCTGCTGCGACAGTCTCCGATCGTCGCCTTGTTCAGCGATCGAAACCGCACCCGGAGGTCATTAGAAGTAACAGACGCTCCTTACCATCATAACGGCACCGATGAACATCAAATGCATTCTCTTTTGAATAAAGAGGTTTGGTTCTCAATCTTCTCTGCTTCAGTTCTGCAAACCGTATGTTTAAGAGCGACGTCGAAAAAAAGGACTTCAAAAACGAAAAACAATTAAAAAATTAAATTAAACAATTTTCAAACTCTGCTCAAACGAATTCTCCGGATTTCCCGATCAACGCCAAGTCTTAACAGCATAATATTTGGCTAGATTTCAACGACCAAACTATTAGCAGTGGAATATTTAGATCTATGCAAAATCTGATTTAAAATGTGATCAACAATATTAAAAAAATTACACACTTTCATATAAATTACGCATTGATAATTATTCCCTTTCTCGTAAGTAAATGTGTGAAATCAAGGCCTGAAAGTCTAAAAACTGCTGGAAAAGTGATTTGGACTCAAAAAGTATTTTAGAGATTGATTTTCTATATGACAAATAGATGACGGCAAGGCTGCTTAAATGAAAACGAATAATAACGCGTTGCGCAACAGAGGTTGCTACTTCTCGCCTTCTTTCGTCAGTGATGGGATTTAAATGCTTCCTGTCCAATGCTAATATATTTGTTCAGCAAAATTAAAAGTTCGTTAACGCTTTGACGGACACAGCAGTCATTTTTGGTGTGCTGCATTAGGTATGCCTGCACCTGCCTCTGCAGATAATACTTGCTTCCGTATTAATACATTAATATTTTTAAAAAATACATATTAATTATAAATTAATACATGATATTTCGCGTACCGTATCTGTAATAGTCCCGTGGTTAAGTGGTAGGACTCGTAACTCAATCATCTTGGATTCGAATCTACAGGAGGTGTAGCTGGCGGCCACATTTTTAAAAATATATATACGCCATGAAAAATCATGTCAAAATAGTTGGTAATTGTTCTATAAAAAGATTGCTAAAAGCCACCTCAAAAAAAAATCGCATATTGAAAAATAAAGAGAAAGGAGATACACTGAGGCAATATAAGATTATAGAAATACTGCATGGTGCATTTCAAAGCACAATCAGAAATATAAAAAATCACATAATGTAAAAATACTCGCCACATAAAGCCTAAACTTCACCTATAACAAGATCCAGCACAATCAGTCGCCAACGGGCGCCTGACCTGTACGGACATGCCTGTATCCAACACCACCGCACTTCCATGCCGACGAATCTCGTGTTAAGCGATGAATGAGTGTACTCGTCTGATTTTTGAAATACACTTGGGTCTGTTTTTATGCAATAGATATGTTCCACGGGGAGTCGCATAAAAAAATACTTGAACTACATGCAAAATTGGGGTAAAGGTTTCTTTATTTTTAAAAACCGCATAACTTCAATTCAATGTGATATAATGTACCAAAAATCGCATAAAAAAAATTAATAAAAAAATCATAAAAATACAATACATATTTGACTTAAACTGTTTTATTAAAATCTATTTAAAACGATAATCATACAATCTATTATTATCAGTCAGCATACATATTTATGAACATGTATCAGAACTATCATCACTAAAAAAGAGTTAAAAACAATTCCGATCGCCCATCGCCCTAAACACAATCACACTTTAACAGTTGTAATCTGCTCTAGTCTAAATTTTAGATTTTTTTTGTGCGCATTCGCATAAAAAAAGACTTGAACTACATACAAAAATAATGGATTGGTTCCATTAAATTTGAAAATCGCATAACTTCAAAATCGCATAAAAACATACCCGTGTTATCAATTTTTCAGATGATAAAAATCTACACTCTTGCGTATAATACTTGTATAATGACCGAAAATTACTGTAATAAATAGTATTAAATCGACCATTAATTAAAAGAAACTTAAATTTGAAGAGTAAAGAGATAAAAGTAGTAAAATGGCAAAGACAAATAAAATCAATGAAGACGTATTCGTTACAAATAAAAACCAATTAAAGAGTGATCTTACACAGAGATATCCAAATATAACACCTAAACATCAAAACTATATAATATTTTTACGTGATTGTTTTTCAAATAATATAAGCCATTTTGTTATAGTAGAAGATTGTACAATTTTAATCATGGACAAGTTATATTGCAACAAGTGGATTTAATTATTGAACAACGAGCAAGAACTTTGTTTAGCAATGAAGCTCATTTCACAATGGATGAGTTCGCCAATGGGTAAAATTTTCGCATTTGAGGCAATCCTCGTGATATTCAGGAAAATGTTTGGTGTCACATTTGAATGACCCTTTCTGATGCCATTTTTCAACCATATCTTTAATATCAATGTTAATTTAAGTTAAGATCATCTTTAGTCTGTTCTAATCCCAAGCATCGTATTTTAGATCTAAAAGTAAAACAATTTCGCCATTGTCTTCGCATCCCGATGAATCTTTTTCGATTTTGGCCCTTCAATTATTCAAAAGGCAAACATCAAACACACGAGATTGAACAGATTTGATATGATACACCTGTCCAAAGGAAAATATAATCTCAGTTCAGTTATCCTTTGACCGGGATAATATTTTTGGCGGATAAGTTAGATCAAAAGCGACGGGCTGAATTCGTACGAGCACTTCCTGGCAGTATCGAACCACCCCTCGCGGAGACTATCCCCATTTCTCAGGGTAACTTCGGCTGAGGACCTACTCCATAACTCGTCCATCGATGTGACTCCAAGGACCTTTTATACATTCTACGTGCCGAAGACGCAATGCAAATCAAACAGGGAAAGAACCGATTTCGACGAACGTATTTAACCTATTCCGCCGATGGATATGGAAAATTTGCTTTGGATAAATTCAGACTATTTTTATTACGGTATGAAAAGAAGTTTCAAGCCTTGTTGATCTTTTGATCGTCCGAAACGAGGGTTAGCGATTCGAAGTCCATTCATTTATTTATGTAGTTAGTAAGAGCCTTAATAGAAGGGATCCCCTAAGTTACAAGAAGGCTGTGCAATGAATGGACGCAGATAAATAGAGAAACCTTTCACTTAAACAAGTTTCCTCTACGCGATTGATGCAGCTTTTTGTGAAATCTTAAAATAAATTTAAATAATCTAAAGCTTAATAAAAATAAAAAAAACAGACAAATCTCTCAAACAGACATGTATCTCGTCCATTAATGTTTATGTCTTATTTTATTTACACAGCACGTGGCAATTCCATAGCGATCTTATATAAGATTATACTTTGTATTGAGGGATAAATAACAGCTTTGCACTTAGTCCTCATACAAAACCCACAAAGAACAAATCGGCTTAAGACTTGGTATTCTGTAAATACGACCCACACGTTGAGATAAATTCACTCATATATTGCCCTTTGATAAAAACACATCAGTTTAGCGAGCATTCTCGAAAATACATAAATCTGAAACATTTTTTCACTCACGACATGATAAAATACATAAAATACCATATACATTTATTCCAAATAAATGCTAATGCCATTCTAAGACATTCAAGAAATGTACATCAATAAAAAAAAATGGTGTCTCAAAATGGAATGCTATTTAAAACATGCCAAAAATTAACATCCTCTGTTCAAATGGAACAAATTTGGTATAATTAATTCATTTTATAAATGTACCAATTCAAATTTAGATTTAAAATTTTGAGACATCGAACTTAATATTTCCTATTGCTGATTTTGAAGCAGTCAATGTCTGATGTCCTAATTCTAAAAACGCAAATATTGTTTATTGCCTCCCTCATTCATCGCTCCTATTTTATCTAAAATCAGACTTGACCACCACTTGAAAATTCTTCACTCTCGGGGATCGTCATTTAAAAAAAAATACAGATAGAGAGGCTACAGCTATGAGCCTGCGGGAAGGACATCTTCCCGCAGCTAAGGCCACGTATCTCGAAAAATGTCATTAACAAGAAGCAGTATATCCGCAGAAAGGTAGTTGTCACTGTTAATTTGATATATTGCATCTGAAGAAATACAGGAAAATATCGTTGCCTGTAATCTGAAAAATTCCATTTACACAGATCAACAGCGGTTATTCTGACACCAATGGCAGTAGGTAAGAAGATGTTTTCCTTCTTGCGGGTCTTCGGCCAGTTGCCAGTCTGTTCTTTATCGGACTCCTCTCGCATTCCTGAATAACTCCCGCGAGCAGAACTCAACCGCTATTTTGCACACGCATCCTTCCTTTACCCTTCCCCGCTGCCCACTTTTCAGGTGTCATCTAGATAGTATAGTTACAAAGACTCCTGAGGTCGGAAGATTTTTTGTTTAGAAGTTGGCACATCTGGCATGTAGAGGAGATCCTAACGGTCAATTAGTTCAATCTCGCGTGTTTGTCGGCCATTTTGTTCAGTCATAGTATTTTTTTCCGATAGATAGGTCATCGCGCTCTCGCCAATTCTTTTTGGTTTTGGACCTGTTAAGTGAGGGAATTTCTTTTCAATAACGCAATATACAGTGGGCGCGCACATTTTTTTCGTCATGACGTATATATACGTCCTGCCCACTTGGCGTGATATCATATTTTTAATTTTTTTAACTATGCTTAGAATTTATAAAAAAACCAATGAAACACAAACAAAAGCATATAAATAAAATGGAAACAGTTTAAAAAAAATAAAATATATCCATATATAAATTCAACTTCTGTGCGATTTTAAAACAGTTGTTGACACGTAGTGCTACCTCACAATCCGGACACAAGCATGTAGATTATTTCTTTTTTTTTTAATAAACTGACATTTCTTGGCTTTAGTTCCCATTCATTTGTTCTTTGAAAATGCCTTTCAACTAAGCGTGAGGGTTTATATGTAATGCTCTTTATTTATGGCATATGTTGGCTTTTTACTATGTTGTCTGAACTGACCATCAATACGCCTTTTTTGTCCTTCCATTTTAAAACTATAAGTTTGCCTTTGAATCTTACCTTATGCTACTAGTCACCGTTTACT
Source organism: Stenopsyche tienmushanensis (assembly GCA_008973525.1). Lineage (NCBI taxonomy): Eukaryota > Metazoa > Arthropoda > Insecta > Trichoptera > Stenopsychidae > Stenopsyche > Stenopsyche tienmushanensis. Next base: position 98,564 of record WACJ01000348.1, read on the forward strand.
AAGAACACGTCTACTCCAACACAATGGCGAAGTGCAACCAATTTGCTACCTATCTAAAAATTATATCAAAACATGTATCGACAACTCACACATTCGTTAAACAACAATAAAAAGTCCCGCCTGCTTTAGGATTCAATAAATATTTCGAGGACGTATATATACGTCCTAACCAATTTCGATGCAGTTTACATTGGACGTATATATACGTCCCGCTCACTTAACAGGTTAAGTGGGTTAGGTTGTGGAGAGAAGACTGTACTGATACGACGATGCAAAAATTGGGAACTTGATCCTTGACGCTGGATGACTTTTATGAAGAATTTGCTAGCAATTTTCGAAGTCTTCTTAATGATATTATATCAGAACTTATGGTTTTAAGAAGTTGTGTGTGAAATGGGTGTCCAAATGCTGTCATGAATTTTTTGATCGTTTTTAACAGGAGTGAGAAGCTTTTCTGGACTCTATCGTAACGGGAGATGAAACGTGAATGTGTGACTATATCGCAGAATCTAAAAGACAATTCATAAAGAGCTGATATCATATATCTAACAATAATTTTACCTTGCTTTATGATCTCATCCTTGCTATTTTAAGCTATATTTAATCAAATTACTTCCAAAGCACTGTGCCTTAAAACTCTTTAGGTAATCCTTAACTTCTGATGTGCATTGATACCTGTAACTGTGTTTCTTCCAGATTTACGTAGCCTATATCCAGCTTAAGCACTGCACTGTTAAACCTCATCTTCGAAGGCCCAGAATTGACACTTGCCCCCTTAGACGCAATAAATTCTTTCATTTCGAACGTTCATACCACCCAGGGACCATCTTTGCTAGCACTTGGAAGGCAGAAATTATTACTCATATGACACGTAATACTAGGAGGGTTAGCAGACACTTGATGTTGCTGCTTTATTTCTGCTTCAGCAACGCCAGCTAATAAATTATAGACTACCTCGTAGCTTGGCGCCAAGCATAAGCGTACAGCACTTTCGCACGACTATAATTTTATTATGTCTTCCCCCGAAACTCTTTTATTTTCACCGCCCATTTTATTCCCGCATTTTGTATAAGGGCACACGTCTTCTTCTCAAATGCACCTATGGTCTTTATTACGAGCATAAACAAGATCTCCAGCATCAAAGCAGCAAGCGACTGATAAATTAATCACTCTTCAATTTAAACGCGACCTCTTTGGAATATCCGAGTGCCTACTAAAATTGTGAGTATTCTCTCTTTCGGAGTTCAATCTAATTAAAGGATTCGCGGAAAAAATGTAAAGCCTCCCCGGAGAGATTTTTCTGCGTCTCTTAAATGTGACGGCCACTAGGTGATAAAACATTAATAGAGGACTCCACAGGAAGACGGAAGATAAAAATAGGCTCGGGGAAGACAAGGAGATCCCGAGCTGGATAACAATGGAGGGGGACCTCTCACTGTTTGAGATATGAATTTGTAACACGGATGACGGTAATGGGAAGTAAGTCAAATAAAAAAAGATATACGGAGAAAATTTTATGATTGCCTACTTCCCAGCTTAACTCGTCTCCCCTATAGCGTGAGCTAGACCAAATCTGCAGCAGGAGTCATCAACCATTAAGACCAAATTTATAATGAGAAATAACCTTTTACATTAAATTTTAATTAAAAAATGCATATATTTAATTGTAATATCCATTGATTTTCTAAATAAGCTGATGAATCGATTTTTCGACGATCATCGATCGGACACAGCATCCGTTTAATTAAAATCTGGCGAGATTGATGCGATTTTTTCCACCGCCGCTGTGTATATATAAATTGGTGCGTGTCTTGTGAAGGGTGAAAACAGTATAAGGAGATAAGTTGGTGGAGTTATTTTAGGGCGTTTGCGTTAAGTAGAAACAACAATGAAATCTGAAACTTTCTCAATAATCCTTTTCAACTTTGCCTAATAGAGTTGTGAAGATATTAAAAACATCTTGCTCATTTTTGTTACTTCACAAAGCGTTCCCCTTGGGCAACTCCATGGAATTTTCTTCTGTTTTGTTTAATTATTTCCTCAAACTGAAAGTTGCGGAATGTGGGGCCTTCAAAAAGAATTTCAGCATTTTATAAATTCATCGATCTCCTGCCAAATTTCGCATAATTTAATAATGTCCATAAGATATGATGACGCAACTCTTTAGATAATCACAACTCTTTTCGAATTCAAATTCAAATTTTATTAGTGAACTACTATTAAATACTACATTCATTGTCTTATTATGGCCTGAAAAACGCAAGCAATATGGGGATGTAGCTCAGTGGTAGAGCGTTCGCTTTGCATGTGAAAGGCCCCGGGTTCGATCCCCGGCATCTCCAATTTTTTTATTTTATGAGTATGAGGAAACATATTAACTGATTACTTTCAAACAATTGTATTTTTTATTAAAACAAATAAAGTGAGACGCGACAAGGCAAATTGGCTTGAACGTCACGAAAAGTGAAACTCGATGTCGATTTCTAGCGATAATTCCATTATTGTTTTTCAAGGATCAGATCCTACCAAAGAATTTAATGCATCATCATCGATTTTTAGAGGTCGTCCTGATTTTGGTTTATTTTTCGAATCTCTGTAGCCACTTTTGAATTTTTTGAACCATCTATGGCATCTTCGACTATTCAATATGTTGCCAATATATATCACAGATACTCTGGGTAGCTTATTTTGTTTTTAATCCGTTGTCGAATAAAAACAGTAAATAAGATCGCAATTTCTTTATCATTTACCCATAAAACACCATCTTTTATTTTTTATCAAGCTTGCTAGCGTTCGGACAACTTTTTTTCAGGGTACTTTAAAAAAATGTCTTTCTTAATGTGTTAAAATGACCTGAATGAATATTTGAAATAATAAAAAAGGAAGTTTTCCTGCCGCATCCTATATTTATTTACTTTGCCTTCATTCTTTGAACCAATAAAAACAGATAGTGGATGTAAAGGTAGACCCCCCAACACCTTCTACTTATGATTTTCCAGATTTAAGAGGAATAATAATATGATCTATGGTGTTTGAACATTAAAATGAGCATTCCATTCTGAGACACCAACATATAATTGTATGCTTTTAATATAAGATACCAAGACTTATTTGAAAAATATATGTATTGAAGCAAATTGATGAATATTCGTTAAATATTAGAGATACCCATAGGTAATGTCGTTTTTTTAATGCACCGTCTTCATTTGTCAGTAGAGCAGTAAAGACATATTTTGAAGTTTCTTCTGTAAGTGTCTACCTGTTGGTCGTCGACTTGAGACAAATAAATTACCCTCCTTGTCCCAAATAAAAATGAAATCTGGTGATTTGAGTTTGGAATACGCTGCTCAAGGAGATGAATCACCCTGCAATCGAAGAAAATCTGATGCTGACCATCAAAAATGTATCAGAAATGATCGGCATATCTTGAATATTAATTCAGAAGATGCTAAAAAAATTGGCTAAAGTAACGTCTCAACATCAGCTGATTCTTGCAAAACAAATAACTATTAATCTGTCAATCAGTGTGCATGCTAAGCTTCTAAAGGAATAATTTGATAGATTAAGGTAAATCGAATTGCATCACATTTTCAAGCTATTTTCAGCCAAAACCCGCATGATTTTACGCAAAAGGCATTGGAGATTTAAAAGAAATGTGACAAAAGGTGGTAGATGAGGTAGGAAATAATTTTGTATAAAAAACGTTCAATGAAGTTTAAGAAAAATGACTTTAAATCGCATTGAAAAAAAAACGACATCCCTTCTGAGTACCCCTAACACATTATAAAATAAATAAAAATTTAATACAAAATTTGCATATTTTTGAACTCTATTGAAATCAAGTATACAAAATTAATGTCAACACTTATAAATCCAGATAAAATAGGTTTATCTCACAACTATTGGGTTAGTGCTGTTTTCCCTATTAATTGGGCTTCTGGTGGGTATTAGACCTTTGATTTGTTTGCAATAATGATTGTCTCAATTACGTCCATACATTATTACAGTCCTAGAACAATGTTTGTTGTCCTTTTCAGAATGTGGCCAAACCTGCCATCACGTTCGCGAATAAACTTCAATTAACAGCAGCATTAAAGGGCACTTTATTAAAAGTTGTACAAATGGCGCCAGAGGTACTGCTGTTTGAACGTCCACGTATTTATTTACTTATTTAACTTCCGTTGTCTTATTTTTCATTGAGTTACAAACTAACGGAATGTTAATAAAACTTAGTTACGAGCCATCATCGGCCCACTCCCCGGGGGACGTATCGGGGCCTCGGGAAAACACAAAGTCAATGTTGGAAGCCTCCGTTTGTCGGGGGAAAATATTTTTTCTCTCCTGGAAAAACACGTTATCCAACTTTCCGTGTCGCGCCTTTCCCTAACACGTATATGATTGATACAAAATGGAAAAAGTTACTTGACGGTTGTTCGTCTTTTCCATCACATTTTCCCCTTTTTTATTTAACGATACGGCCCTGTGTGCGCTCAGTTTTTACCGGATGGGGTGAACATATTTGTACTATAAACGAATTTTTGCACATAAAATTGATTTACATAGTTTCTCTTTTAGTGTAGCATTTAAACTATTCCAATTTGCCGCTACTGCAGCAAGAAAATTGAAAGCAATCAATTTTTTTTCCATCAACCTCGTTGCAAGATTCCTTCAAAGATGGAAACATTTGTAAAACACTCACAACTTTTTACAATACAGTTATATATGAAATCAAAGTATAAAAACAAACTCAAGAAGTCCAACATTGCGATTTTTGGTTTCAAGAAAATACCAAAGCCAAGAAAGGTTTGTATAAGTTTAATGTAAAGAGTATTTCAATAACGTCGCTCAAAATTTGTTAAATTATAATGGCCATATTTTTAAAGCAATGTTTATCAAATTTATTGTAAATTCTTTAATAATATATGGCAAATTATTAAAAGATAGATTAGTGTTGAAAAATGTATGCAAATTATCAAATTTTATTTTCAAAATAAGTTTCGCCAAAAAAATCATATTTAGCGACGAAGCCCATTTTTTGAATGAATGGATGTGTAAATAAGCAAAATTGTCAAATTTAGAACAATACCAATCCATACGTAATACACTAACATCAAATGCATTCCAAGAAAGTCACTGTCTCAATCGAGAAAATCATTGTTTCAAAAATGTCTTATCAATTTTGTTCAAGAGAGGGTCCGTGGACTACATAAGTTTAAGAACCACTGCCCTAAATGATCCCGTAGGAAAGCATGTGATATACATTCATATTTTGGGACACACAAGTCGCCTTTAGATAATAAAATACGTATATAAGTCGAACAACTTCTAATATAACGCAATTTCTAATATATCTTACTGGCAATCAAAGGGAAGAAATCCAAATTTTCTCATTTTTTTTTACAAACGTTTTTTTTTTCAATCCATTTTTCAAAAGTACACATCTCTAAGAATGTCTTCTATAATTTTGGCGATAAAATTCGAATTGTTTCAATGATTTATAGCTAATTCGCTCTAAGAAACCACTCCGTCCAGATTGCGCCCCAACGACTCTGAGACCGTTGCGATCACAGACTTGCCCATATATCTGCTTTTGTTTGCAGGCCAGAAGTTCCTGTTGAGGACCTTTCTTATCTTTGTTCTAATAAGAGAAAAAATTAAGTCAAAAAATGTTCAAACACAGATTTAAAAAAGATAGAGCTCCGCACGAAGTGCTTCAAAAATCTAGCAGCTAACTAATGAATTGATAAAAGATTTATCTAATTATTATAGCTTAACTATCCGCTGACATCCTGACTCAATAGAAAATATGAAAAATGCTGATTGGTCACAAACTATCATAAAATTTCGATTGATGAAGCCCCTCAGCATTCATACTGTCTGAAAGGCGCAAATTCTTGGTGCGTATGGCAGAAACATGCAACTACAAGATGGTTATATTTGTGCAAGCATCTTCAACGAAGAAGTTCTTCTTATGACCCATTTATGAAAGATTTGAACCTGTTTTAAGAATAATGATCGTTATGAAGATCACAATCGATTAGGATGCCTTATACGCATCCAAATCTCCAAATCTTCTAAAGAAGCTAGAACAGCTCGCAGAAAATCCAGATCAGGCAAAAAAGACAAAACTGAGATAGCTGAAAGATTGCTTTATAGAAGTGGAATCGTTGATTAGTAGTATATTTCCCTTTTCAATAATTTTCTAGTGCTTAAAACTTTAAAACACGTTGTTCTCGAAACGACATTTTTGCATGTGGTGTTTATAGAATTTCGAAAAACCAAGTCGTCGATTGATCTGAAATTTTAAGAGCTTAGTGTACATATATATAGCTATGATGGTTCGCAAAATCAGATTAAAATGCTAATTTTATCTTAGGTTTTACATTAAAAAATACTCCCAAAAAGGAATAAATTGGAATTCTGAATGAACTGGTAAGGTAGTTTAGGATGTGCGTGTCTGGATAATGCGTGCGTGTTTCAATTTGATGACGGGCGTTAAACAGACAGGCATTCTCTCCCTATTACATTTTAATATAGCTATATAGAAATGCTGACAGATCTGGAAGAGCAGATTCTTTAGAATAAGATGCAATTCATTCGGTCTGTGCAGAGATATTATCTCCTTCGTAGCAAAATGTAAATAGGAAATTATGGCGGCCCTAACGTCTACTAACTACTAATTGTTGTTAGTCTGAAACGCATAACAATAGATTGTCCAGTCGAAAATGTCGTTTTTAAATGAAAGAGCTTTTCCCCATTTATTTATGATTTCACCCCCCCCCCCTCACTTGTAAACTTTCTAATTGTAAACAATAAATCTTATTCATTATGGTTCTACTGTATGAAATGAATTCAATGGTAGATTATCCCTTTGGAGTCACACCATACACATACATAAAAATGCTTTTTTTTATTGTTAAACCCAGTCGAGGGTTGCTTTCTTTGCCTGCCTCTATAGAAGCCATTGTCTTTTGCGTTTTTGATTTGAGTGCAACACCTATTTTTCATTTCCAGTCACAAGATAGTGTAAAAACGTTTGTTTCTTCTCGTTTTCCTTTAATCACGACACTCGCGTGCAACCCCTTAATCTCATCAGTAATATTGTCAACCCTTGTTTTATTGTCTTTCCTTATTTTGTCTAGTGTATTTAAATACTATTTTGGAATTATCTAAGCTTGATTGTTATTTCACATATAGTCTGTGTTGGATTTGGTTTAATTTCAGCACGCATGATATCATCATCCACTTTAATCTTTCTCACACTTCGAACCTCATTTTCTTAACTAAAATTTCCACTTTTAAATTGTTTAAATCATCTCTGGCATTGACAATCAGCTATAGATTATCCGAGTGTATCACAAATATTTTTGGTTGCAGTTGTTGCATTTTTTTTTTTGAAAATATTGGTACAGTATGCAACTTTGCGAAAATGGTTTGTTGGGCAAAAAAAAACCACCATCTTATATTTGTATAAGTATTTGATTATTCCTGGATTAATGCATCACAAGAAGTGCTCATATTATTTCAAATCCACCCATATAAATAGCTTCATATGACAATTTGTAGCAGATCATTTTTCAGACACCCCGCGAGATCATATTTAATATCATCCCCCGATCGTCTTTTACAGCATCCGTGAATTTTATTTGCGCCAATTTTCAATGTCATTCGATGCCTTTATACGTATGCTTGTATAATTCACATAACATCCCTGGGAGATCTGTCCTGCCGTGTTTGTACGTGTTCCAATCACACCTGATAGTAAAGATCCCAAGATGTGGAAATAAAACACCTCCTCCGCACCCCCAGGGAGGAGGCGTTCACGGTTATTGGTACCAATAACACTCTATCACTTTTTCAATCAATTTTATGACGACTTCCATTTCGTTTCGCTTTTTAATTATTGTAATAACTCGGCGATTTTATTTGCGGCGACTTAATTAAAATTTCATTATTGCTCGGAATGATTAACAAAAATCGCTCGATGCTGGCCGAATTCCTGCAGTGTTTTTTGAGGAAAGAATAATTTATGAACTTATTTAATTAAGCTTCATAAGCATTTGATCTTGAAGAAAGTTCTTGGCCGAAAACTTTGCAAAAAGCTTAAACCAATTAATATTTTATAGAAAAGCCGAATAAATCTCCATAATAAAAACTCCAAATAATAATAAATATAAAACGTTTTCAAAATTTATGAGACCTTTATAACATAAATTGACTTTGAATAACGCCCCCAAATTTTAAATTAAATATGCAAATGTCATAGTTTCATAGGCACACACTACAAACAATTAAGTATCTTTCGCTGCAAATTATCCCGATGGAATATTTATTAATATTTACTTTTTAAACAAGAATTTTGCTTAACCTTTGCGTGCTGGAGGTGCTATGGCCTGACGTTAATAATCCCCCATTAGTTTTGTTTTAGAGTTGTTCGTGTTCAAATACGTGCCTCACATTTACTTTAAGAAACAAACCTTTTTCGTTACTCTGATTTTTTTCATATATCAAAGTTTGATTAAAACGAAAAGTTTACCACATAAATCTTGCATATATATAATAAACACAACAACGAAATTATTTTACAGCCCGAGAATCTGAGACAAACTGAGAAAACTCCTCTGTTTCCACTTATCATTTAATCTAGTTTTCACATGAAATGTCCGATTATTTTATCTTAATGCAAAATTCATTAAATGAATGCAAATATTCTGCAACATTTATGATCATGGCGACTTTGTCTTTCAAATTTCAACGCAGTTTTGATTCAGAAATAAGCCACGTAGATTATCAACTAGCAGCATTGATGACGATAAGTTACGTGCCGTTTTTTACTTTCTTTTCGGTTGTCCTTGGCTGCGGGAGGACGTCCTTCTCGTAGCCAGATCTCTCTCGTGCTGAATAAAAAGTTACCTAGAGAGTATTTTTGTTCGACATGCGTGTTCGTGTGGGGAAGAAGGGATAAAAGATTCTAAATTATGCTAGAAAATAAATTTTAATATCAATAAAAACGTTCAAAAAATTTCAATAATGAATCATTTGGAGCTGAACCGAAACTTGACTTGATTTGAGGCGGCTTTTAGTAATCCCTTTTATGGGATTATTGCCAAGCATTTTTACATAATTTTTCAAAGCGAACATATATATTAAAAATATGGTCTCCAGCCACATGATTTTGAATAAATATTTAATTAAATAAACACTAAAGATATTTCATGCCAATTTATCCCTCAACTCAACAGAAATCTCTTATATTGACACATTAAAAATATGATTAAAAACCAATATATTCATTACTATTAATAATTATCTGAAAATGTTAGAAATTACTTTATTCGTGAACATATTTGACTTGCCACAAAAATGCCATTAATATTTACGGCAGAATTGCTATTTTTTATGTTCATACGTATAAAAGATTAAAAACCACTAGGTATTTTAAAATAAAATTATGAGAATGTTTGGCGATAAACTCTTCTACATATTTTCCCCAAATTATATTTAAAAATACCCGGTAGTTTTAAAATTATAGCATTTTGATGGACGCAACACTTTTTTGAATTTCTGTACGAATTCGCCCCGACGCGAAAAAGTTAAAATTATTCAATGACCTCATAATAAAAAATGCTCGTTTAAAAAAAATCATTTAATTTAATAAAAAAAAAACATCAAAAATTTTAGTTAATCAATTATTATTATTTACAAAATTGATCTTCTATATTGTTGCGTGTAAAAAATCCTAGAAAGCTTATTTATCTTTCAGTAATATCATCCTTAGTTCTGCGTAAAATAATTAAATTTTATCTTTTAACTTGATCGTTAGTGTATGGACTCATTATTAAATACCCAATATCCTCGTCAAGCTGCTTTTTGAATCCGCTATGTGGCGCTGCTCGCGATCGTCGGTAAAACAGCGCCCTAGACTGTCAAACCGTCCTTGAATCGTTACTATTGCGGCATCCCAATGTTGTGCTCTCGAATAACACATAAATATCTTCATTTCGCCGCAAAATTTTGACATTAACAATAAGATCAACAATCACAGGTGTGTTTGAATCTTTTAGATTTATTCCCAGCAGTCGTATTTGTATCGTTTTGCGTGCATTTACGAGATGTTGTTTGTAGAGCATCTTCGACATGTCAGATGACACTTAGCCAAAACGATTCATAAATATTATATTATAGGTTGATAAAATTAATTCCAGCGACTTTTAAAATTACACCGATTTAATATCAAGTATAAATAATCACATTTGAAATTACTAAATTTTAACATAACCTATAACACATCTGATGCAAAAACTGAATATACAACATAATGCAATTTCAATTTAATTGATATCAAAATCCCAACGTCAGACATAAAAACATGTATCAGTTAACAGTTAACACATATTATAATTATGTTTACTTATTTCTTGTCGATATCAACGACAAAATGCATGTAATATGGGTTTTAGCACATAATAGTCGGATATATAATAATATGTTAATTAAGTGCATACTATTGATTGGATCTGGAAGCATATCGATTCTTGTGACTTTTAATTCAAATACATTATACCAACATTCTGAGTAAATATAAATATTAGGTGAACCGGAAAGTGTTCGAAATTTTAATTTTAAAAAGTTCAAATTTATTAAAAACAAAGAGTTTATATACAACTTTATAAAATGAGATTCCCTTCATTATTCAATACATATTCCCATCGCTTTAGCAGACGTTTGATCCCTTTTTTGTAAAAACTTTCCGACTTCCCGACCAGATTTATTTTTTAATTTTTGATGCAAAACTTCTAATTGTTGACAATAAACTTATGTAGTTTCTTGTTTCTCCCAGTTTCGTTAAGTCATACTGTTATACTGGCTTTTATGGCATTCCACCCCAAATCAAAAAAAGTGATGTCTTTTTTTAATACATTGAAAAATTTGAAAAAAAAAACGATTTCTTCTTCCACAATTACAACTAATGCAATGCAGAAATGTACTATAAACAGGAACAACACTCTAAAATATATGAAAAAAAGAGTCATCGCTTTTGAAAGGCGTGAAAGACACAACGCTTTCCGAAGAGTAGCTGCAAAGACGGAAGAACAACGTGAAAGAAGAAATGCATCAGAGTGGCCTGGATGAGAGTAGAAAAATGGGAAGAAAGAAAAACTAAACAGAAAGAGCATGTAATCACTCCTGAACAACGGGAAGAAATAAGGGCTGCACGCAGAGTAAACGCAATGACCCAAGAACAACGCAAAAATAATAAATGCGAATAAAATAGTGTCTTCTCGAGAACAACCATTAACGCAAGAATAGCGAGACAAGAAAAACGCTGCTAGAAGACTATCTGGACTTACCCCAAAATAACTTCTTTTTTCTGTTTGCGAAGGGGAGAATCTTCAAAAGACACCACCATTTTGGTGGTAGTGTGGGATTTTTACCCACTAAACCCCCCTCCTCTTCGGCTGCCACCAGGCTACTAATTAAGTATTGCACAAAAGTGGCAGCGATATGTGGATATCAATCTACTGCTATTGTTCGTCGTCTTATACGTTCAGCATCCTCCTTCTGCCGCATAGCGCATGTCGTGTATTTGCACCACGCATTCCATGCCATAGCATCCGTTAACATTGAAGGTACCATATTGCTAGGAGAGAGCGAGCTGATTCCCAACTCCTCCCGTAGGATGTCCCTTTCGGTGCTCCATGCTGGACAGACAAATGTTGTGTGGGCAGCATCGTCCTCCGCTCCGCAGTGGTGGCACTCCGAGCCGGTCTCTTTGCCTATTTTGTAGGTAGCTACTAAAACAGCCATGCCCGGTGAGGACCTGGGTCAAATGATAGCACAGTTGACCGTGCTTTCTTGCTACCCAGGTTCTCAGGTTCGGTATTAGCTCGAGCGTCTACCGACCTTTAGCGGAGTTGTCCCATTGGGACTGCCACGCCGCCATGATACTTTGCTTAACATTATTCGTGTCTTTGCCTTTCCGTATTGTCTGTCTCTCGTAAGCGAGCAGGTCGATTGGCGGTATGGCAGTCAGTGTCAGGACGGCGTCTTCCGATACTGTGCAATATGCAGCAGCCATTCTGATTGCGCTTCTTCTCTGGACTCTGGTCATGCCTTTCAATTTGTAGTGCCTTGGCCCATATCGGCGCGCCGTACAATAGTATCGAGTGCACTACCTCGTTGTAGAGTCGCCTCCTGTTTGTTTTTGGGCCACCAATACCCCAAAATAGCTAGAAATTAGAAGGACTACTAAGGCAACAAAAAAATAAGAGCTCAAATAGGCAAAGACTACCAAAGAAGCTTTGATAACTAATTCGGAGCAAATCGAAAAAATAATTCAATAATACAAGAGTGTACAAATATTACAGTCGTTCCAACTGCTAGAACTAGCAACAAATCTTATTCTTCCTCTCCAGGCATTGTACGATCTGAAAATATAAATTGTTTATTAATTTTCAATGTTTAAAATGCTTCTCTTAATGATTTCAATAAATCTCTACTCGCATACTTTTATTCAGTCGTTTTTCCTTTCTTAATCTTTATAAAAACACCAGTTTCTTGATTTCTAATAACGAAAGAGAGTTTTCATACATACTGTTTTTATTTATTTCTACGAATGTTTTCATTCAAGAATGATATTTATTCCACGTTAAATATTATCTATACTTTTGCGGCCTAACCACATTTGACTACTCCTAACTATTATACTTATACGATTTTATGTATTTTAACTATTGGCCACTTGACTAGTACCTTTTTACAGAGTAGATACTTAAATACTCTTCTAACAGCAAGCTGATACCCAGTTTATATACTATTCATTGCTTTTTATACGAATCTTAACTTGCATGTCGCTCGTTGTCTCTTGCATGGTCTTCCCTACTTAGCAGTATGGAACTCGAGGAACCTCACCGGTTCGGATCCGAGAGGCTCTAGGAACGGAGCAGGAACAAGAAGAACACCAAGAAGACGGCCTCGAGGAGATGCATTTGATGATCTTTACTTTGCAACGAAAAACAACATTGTCTTCCGTTGACTTCTATATCGTTTTGTAATCGCCGAACTGAGAGGGGCAACCTGAAAAAATGGCGAAACCACTCAGTTTCGAATTCGCTCGGGTAAGTTGTACGGTGACGGGGAGACACCCTCAGTTGGTGTAGGAGCGAATCCGAGATGCACTTAAGCGTCACGTATGTCTTCACCCTACCCCGGCAACGCCCTAGCGAGGAAAGGGGGGACTGGACTCCTTGTACTCCAGAAAGCCCTTTCCAGTAGAGTCAAAAAGGTCGTCTAGAGTAGTTTTCCACCACCTCCCTGTGAAAACTACGCAGTCTTTACAAACCCCCCAAACTCCTTATCGAGACGTTCGCGAAAGTGTTCGTCAATACGTTCACTCAGGATACCCGTTGGGTGAGCGTTCAAAATAAAACTCGGTGGTAATGCTACCTTCAATATCGAGCGAATGAGGAGGTGAATGTATGATACAGACGAAATGGATGTAACCCCTTTCCTATGAATGGATATTGAAGAGGCCCATAGTTCTGTAGTGGACTGTTAGTGGCTGCACTATGATGATGATGAAATATTATCAGGCTAATATGGATAAAGGCAAATAAATGCCCTTCTCGACTATTAAAACACTTTCGCAAATATACGAGGTTCATCTATAGAAAGTAAGATTACAGGTGCTTCTGAAGCTGGGTTTTTTTTTTTTTTTTTTTTGTTTCAAAACATTTGATGCGCCTGGCGTATAGAAGGGATGTAATGATCAGTTTGTTTGATCCAGCGTGTTTATCGGCCATTTTGTTCAGTCACAGTAAATTCTTCCGATGGAGAGGTCGTCTCTCATATGAAATGTCCAAACTCTCAAAAATGCCATGTCGCGTGGAAAAAAAACAGCTACTAACATTTACGAAATAGACGTTATCATCTATGGGATATAAAATTTCGGATACTATGCGATTCAGTTTATTTTTATTGTTTGGTTTGATCTATGTAAAGATGAACGTAAAGTCCGGTCGACAAGGCGGAAACACTATCAAATTGATTTATTCAGTAGTTACAATATTTTGGCAGAAGGTTATATTGTAGTATTATTAATAAATGTATTGTTCCCATGTCATTTTTCAATATTTTGTCAATATTTTCAGATTAATATGGAACCAGAAGAATTATGCGAAGAGTCTTCCTCCAATCGACAGCAATATATGATGTCTTCAAATACGATACAAAACAGTAGACTGTGGGAATTTCCAATAAAGAAAGAAACTAAAAGAAGACAATATATACCTTCAAAAGAACAGATTGAAAAATACAAAGTTGCTAGGAAATTAAAGACTGCCCAAATGAAAGAAGAACGTGAAGCTCTCGGTATAAAAAAAGAAATACGTAAATTGACTGCCGAACAGCGCGAAAGAGCCAATGCCGGAAGAAGAAGAAGAATGGCGGCAAAAACAGCAGAAGAGTTAGAAGCATTGAAATTGGCACGCAAAACAAAATACGAAGAACGCAAAAGATTAAATATACAAATTAATAAAAAAATGTATCGCGATTATACACCAGAACAACGAGAAAAGATGAATGCCAAGAGAAGAAACTCAGCCCTCACTCATCCGCAACGCGAAAAGAGGAACGCTTTGCAGAGAGTATCTTTAAAAACACCTGAACAACGGGAAAAGAGAAACGCTCCAAAAAGAGTGTCCGCGATGACTCCAGAACAATTACAAAAGAAAAAAGAAGCGACGCAGCAATACAAAGAGTGCCAGAAACAACGCAAAATAAATATAAAGCGCGAGAAAATCAGTTGTGAAGATGAGATCTGAATATTTACCTGTTAACAAAATGTTTTTCTTTCATTGAATATGTTGTGTATTATCTTTAAGAACAGATTTTGTATTAAATAATAAAATATTTGTTTATTTTTTTACCAAAAAAATATGCTTTTCTTTAAACTCACTCGGGATTAATTTTCATTTCGCCGGTTGCTGTCCACTCAGCTGACTGCTAATTTGACTGGAGTGTAGTGATGAATCTAGCATGAAAAAAAATGTATTGCACTGAAACGGCTTCAAACAGCGCTCTGAATTATTGACGCATTGATCTTTTTGATCGACCGTGAGCAAACGCGGTACCCACTTCGAACAAAACTTTCACATCGACAAATGTTGAAGCAAAATGGTGAATGCAGTGCCTTCTGATATCTTTAAGGTGTCAGCTATCTGACGCAACTTCAATGTACGATCGATCAAAACTATTTTGTGAACTCAACCAATTACTATACATTTCAATATATTTTGCGAACCTGATCGAAGCATATAAATAGTGTCTACATGTTTTTAAAAACAGAAAACCCCTCAGTTTCTTCGTCGATTTATTTCCATCCAAAACAAAAAGTTCCATTTATAAATATCCCACATGTCTCTAAATGAAACGAAAACTCCGACTCCACAATTGTTTCGACAAGCGTCTAAGTTGAGGGCTGTAAAATTGTTCATCCTGCAGAAGGATATTCAAAAAGTTTCGACATCGATCCTAAAGCCTCGCCTTGGCACGTTGGATGTACGATTGACAGTCAGGGCACAAGGGACAGGTGGTGGCAAACGAGGGTGAGGAGTTGTAGTTCGGACGAAAGTACAAACTAGAAACTGATCAATAGCGAATGATGCACCACCAGGCTATTGTACCTGATCTGATAGTTCTCTCGAAATAAATTTGTCTAGACGTTGATAAAAATTCATGAGATCTTCGAGCGATTTTTACGTCCACATCTGTTCATGGATTTCATCACTGTGATGCTCGAATGTGAAACATGTAAATATTTTATTGACGCAATCGAGTTAAGTCCCTGGATGACTTTTTGATGGCCAAAATACTATAAATTTCAGACAAAAAACTAGATTCATATTTCAGAAGGGCTCCAATGCATAGCACAAAATAAGTTTTTATTTTTTAAAAAATTCAATAGTTTAAGAAATT
This sequence comes from Stenopsyche tienmushanensis, assembly GCA_008973525.1. Lineage (NCBI taxonomy): Eukaryota > Metazoa > Arthropoda > Insecta > Trichoptera > Stenopsychidae > Stenopsyche > Stenopsyche tienmushanensis. Next base: position 114,539 of record WACJ01000348.1, read on the forward strand.
ACATTGATAACTTAAAGGCGAAAGAATTTTATTTATTTAAGAAAAGATAAAAATAGATAAATAAAACACTAAAAATTTCAAATATTATTTTGAAAATATGCCCGAAGTAACATAAAAGCATCGAGTGTTTCGTCATTTAGTCTGGATCTGATACGGACTAAAATTCGCAAAATTCCCGATTTCCCGACAAATTATTTATTTCCGTCGCTGCAGATGAATACTTACATCCTACAATACTTTGATGTGATTCGTAATTATATTACGGAGGAATATAAAAATTCTGAACCCCGTATCTATTATATTTCATATAGATATTCACATTATTAGATTTGAGGTGTAGTAAATACATCACCGGTAGGGAAAGGTTAATATAACAATTTAAAAAAACATATATGTACTGTATATATGTATACATAAATTAGACAGTTACTGCCCCTAGGAGTCGCCTAAGCTTGCCAATTAGTAGTTACGTCACTGTTTCCAAACGTCCAGATTTTGGTAGAAATGTCTCGATTTAGTAGCCTTCATCGTGCTGGTGAGGTTTACGAGATCTGTTAGATAAAAAATTAAATCCTTATTTTTTCTGGATTGCCTTTATTAATCTCGGGATTCATGAGCATCTAAAACTGTCCGGGATCCCGGGATTGGATTCCCTAGTCAAGTTGCATGCTAATGATGCTATTAAAAAAGGGACTAATTTGTTGTGCAAAAAGACACTATTTCGTCGCTCATATTTGTTGTGTTCGATGAAGGTATAAAGTACCCATCCTATCCCATAACACCTATCCTATTCGTTTTGACGATGAGCTTTAAATATGTTTGCACAACAGTCCATGGGGATTCTCATTCTTTGTGATAATTTCTCGATTGTTTGCCATGGATCTGGCTAGATTAGGGACTTTAGTGCATAATTATAAAAATTTAAAGCCAGTAAGCTTTTGTGGCATTCCAACCAAAACAGCATATATTACCTGATGTGGATTTCATTAGTTTCGAGTCTGGAAATTTTATCTCTAACAATAAAAAAAAAATGTAAAAAAAACACAAAGATGTTAGCGTCACGGTATCTGGTAACAAACTGACCACTTTTATCCTGTAAGTATGGAGGATGACTTGGATCATTATCATGAACCAGTTTTTCTTTGCAATATTTTTTACTTCTGGAATAAAACATTTATCAAACCAGTCATGAAAAATACATTGTGTCAACCATGCCTTTTTGTTCACACAGAGGCCCTATGTCCTAAGTGTCAGGGTTGTCTGCAGGCACGTCCCTAGATAAAGAAATTCAATGGTATCAAATCTAGAGATTGTGCGAGCCACAGAATAGGGCACGTCCTGAGACAAAAAATCCAATGGTGTCAAATCATGAAACCTTGCGAGTCGTGCAATAAGGTACGTCCCCAGGCAAAGAAATCCTCCGATGTGGGGTTTGGATACTGTGCAAGCCATGGAATAGAACACGTTCCCAGGCAAAGAAATCCAGTGGTGTCAGGTCTAGAAACCGTGCAAGTCACGGAATAAGGCCGTTAAAAGAATTAATTTACAGCACAAAGGTTCCCACAAAATAAATATTAATTAATGTAAAAAGCGCCGCCTTTGCAAAAAAGAAAAAGATAATGCAACTTCAGACAACTACAGCTGAAATAAGGAAAGCGTGTATACGTAGCAGAAGTGACCAATTTGAAGAAATTTCGTAAATAAATTTAATAAAAACATCTTAGTCATAAAAAGTATTTTCTTCATTCTGACCCTGGCAAACTGGCAACTCTTCAAGTTTAACAACTTATTGAATGATTTGGATGATATGTAGCATATCGTTGGAAAGGTTATAATCTAGAGAACATTTTAAAATTTAAATTTAAAAATTAGGATATATGACCTATGTATGAAACGTGGCAAATGATCCCCTTTAATCCCCCAAAAACGTTTTATCCATGCACAAAACACTCTATATAAAAATGAATGTCTGCGGTCCATGGCCCGTTTGTCCTGTATATGTTCATATACTATCCATCTAAATACGATGAAACTTTGAGAAATTATTGTGCGCATCTATGTGAACGTTTTTGAATATTATTTGTGTGCGCAATTTGTTTTTCAAGACGTTTAACGAATGCACCATGTTGGCACATAGAGCGGGTATAGAAAGGATGCACACGCAATACGGCAGTTAAGCTCCGCTCACGGGAGAGAGACAGTCGGTCTTCAAAGCGAGAGCGAGTCAAAGTGATCTTAAGTCGAGAACTGAAAATACACATATTACTTAACCGTTTCTACCACAAAGTGACATCTAGGTTAAGTTTAAAATCATATGAAGCATGTATTTTATTAGGTATAGAAAAAAACGTATAGGAACATATTTATTTAATATTATATTATAGAGGTAGTATGAGCGATACAGATAAACGATAAAGGATGAAAGCCTTAAAAGTTTTCCAAATGCTATCCAACCCTTTGTGAAATCAGCTGTGTGCCTCAATGCACGAATTACATTCCAGAAACCGCCTCTGGTCAGGATATAACCTTATACAGGAATTTTGTTATTTTGATAGAATTACATATTAAATCCGCACATGTCATTCTTCGATTAAGTCGCGTCGAAGGTCTTATTTTAAAACGAATTTTCCGCGACTGATTGTTGCGGAGTGTTGGTCGGAAAATGTAAAATTCAGATTATAGAATGAAAATAGAATGGTGATTGAAAGAATTCATTATGTGGTAAAAGGGAAGTGTAATTGGTCCCGTGAGCTCCCGCGGGCATGTCTTCCGTAAGAGACTTGTCAGATGCAGGACCTGTTTGTTGTTAAAAAGAAGGAGAAAAAATAAATACACAGGTTTTGTCTCCAGATTTAAATTTTCCTCCGACTCGTGGAAAACGTCGTCACTTTTTTTCGACGCGGAGCAAAGCGCTGTGAAAGTTCGGGGGTGAAAGTTTTTGTAAACATGTAATCAAAATGAGTTGAATTAAGGATATTATTTTCAGATGGTGGACATTCAAATGGTGAAAATATAATTAAATTAGTCTACATACTTTTCAATTAAATAAAAATCATTTGAATTAATCGGGATTTCTATAAGGGATTACACACTTACTTACACTTACACGTATTGCTAACACTATAAATCTGCCAAATACAATTTAATCTTGTATATTTTCATAAACGTGCATTAGAGATGACATAATACCTAAAGCAATATTTGCCTTTAAATATATGATTTTGTAGGCGTCTTTCATACGGATTCTGCTAGCTAAAATATCACTCAATAAATTCGTAGGATGACATATAGTTATATACAATCAAACCCCTTTTTGTGCGATTTTGAAGTTTTGCGGTTTTTTTAAAGCAGTTTTATTCTGATTTAGGTTGTTGATAAAATTAATTTGGTTTTTTTTGCATTTTTCCAATATTTTGACTTTTAAAAATACATTCTCTAAATAAATTTCCAAAATTCCAACTACTTACGGAGTTATAGCTATTTTAGTGACGCGGCAACTTGGTCGGTCTTACCATAATGAAACTACTTTTTTCAACACGGTTGACATCATGTCTCAAATTTTAATTAACTAATTTACTTCAAACCGAGTACGAATCTTTTCTATATAACCTTCTATTATCCCTACCAGATTTATGTCCAAATTTATTTTTTAACTATTTAAAAAAAACGAAAAACCGTGACGAAATAAGGACAAAAAATTACTTGACATCATTTTTTTTTAAAACAGTCGCCATTTTATAATTATTTTTTTTTAGTTAGGGACTATAGTGACGTCTTTACTAATTATGAATTATATTTTTGAAAAGAAAAAGTCTGCACAGAACAATGATGACATTGACACTGGGTGTACTATTTCTTCCGAATAAGAGAGTGATTTTGATTTAAAATTACCATACAACGGTGATAGTTTGTAATTAAAATAATTAGTATTTCTCTAGTGGATCCTAAAAAAAATGCTTAAAATTTTACCAATGATCCAAGACGTCCTTTGAATGTTATTTTTTAATTGCCTTATTGTTTTCCTGTTTTTTATTAACTCTTTTTATGCGACTTTGGATATATTTTATATAGCTGTTTCAAAGTTATGCGGTTTTAAAATCCATGTGACGCATCTTTACTTTTTTTTAAGAGTCATAGCTTTTTTGTGCGATTTCTTTTTGTGCGACTTTCCGCGGAACGCATCTATCGCACAAAAAAAACAGGTTTAAGGAATACCAACCTTTAAGTAATGCGTCTAACTTGACAAAGCATCTAAAGGCTAAACTATCCACCATATGATCTAGATTTTATTCCCTATGATAGTTTTATCTTTCTTCTTCTATATAGATAAAAATGAATGTATGTTTGTAAGCAAGCGGACAGTTTGTAAGTTCCAGATACATTCCTATACCGTTCATCCAATTGCAATGAAACTTTGGTGAGTTATTGGGCGTGTATCCAAGAAGGTTTTTACATCAACACAAGCATTATTCGCTTTGAAGCGAGCATAACTATACTGCTGCATTTCTTTTCAAATCATTACTAAGCGCGTGTGGCATTGTAATGCATCCCGGCTAGTCAATAGTTTAAAAATTAGGGAATAAAAAATTAAAATATTATTATATGATATATGTATATATATATGAATATTTTATAATATTAAGTATGTAATATAATATTGTTCAAATGTTGTACAAAGGTTCAAATGTTCAAAATTGTACAAAGGAAGAAAAGAGATCGTAAATTTATTTTTTGAGATAATGATTTGAATAAATAATAATAAATATGGATCGCTTTTCGCAATACTTATGAATATTTAGACGTGTAGGGGTGGTACCTTTACAGCACGACCTTGCCATCAATGTACGAATGTATGAAGAGATGCAAGACATCCGTCCGCAGCATATGCGGGATTACTCATCAACGGATTAAATAAACATTTTTAGATATGACTATCCTGTCCTTTATAATCCTGTCATCATTATCAAAAACTCGTTCCTATCCATACATTATATTGTGTCTGCAGTGTCATCTAATATATCTTGTAAAAAATATATTGCATATTTAATAATTTTATTTCAACTCATGCTTTTATAGAGAAATGCATTTTCTTTGAAACTATGTTCAGTGGCTATTGTATAGCTATAATTTCTTTGGGTTTAAAACTGCTATTTTACATCTGAAAGGATGTTATTTCCATACTTTAATTATTTTAACGCTTATCTGAAAATAAGTTATGATATAAAGAATATGTGTATAAGTTGTTTGGACATATGAATATGGAGGACAGAGAGGCTGCAGCTGTCACCACCATCAATACGCAATCAGGTCGCTCTCGCGCTCCATTACACGTTTTTATTAAAGGCTTATCGTCCCATCATCAAAAAATACACATGGAAACGAATCCTTCCATTGGCTGATCAATAGTAGCAAAATTTGGAATCGCGTTCCAAACACTCGATTTGAAGCCTCCTCGATAAACAAACCCGTTACATGTACTCGGAAGCGATGAGGTTATCCGTTACGTGACGAGTATTACTAATGGTATTAAATATTTTTGATCCTTTGTATCGCCTTCAGAGTTGTTTGAACATACACAGGATCCTTTACGTGCTTCCGTTCATTGGAAATCCTCATAAATATATTCGGATCCTTTGCTATGTGCTCGCATGTAAAATGGAATTCGCAATGCACATTTTTCTTGCTGCCGAAACATAAGCATTTCGCAGAACTTATGGTCTTTCATTCAATCTACATAATTAAAGATTCCCCGCTGCATTTCTTTCGCTTTAATCTTCTTTTTGAATGAATTCCGCGCTCTAACTCTTCAAATGCATTCACGACTTGAAAGCTCCATGATTCAATGGTAATAACAGGCAATCAGAAGGTATTAAATCTTTCTGGAAGATTTAAAGCCTTCACATAAACAAAGTGTTCGAAAAGTTTAATCCTGACTAATGGAAATATTATAAATGCCATTCCTATTCCTTTTAAATATATTTGATCTAGGGTCATCTAAAAAGTATGGGCTCCTGAGGCCGGAGAATTTTTGGCATACCTGGCTTGAAAGGGACATTTCAACGATCAGTTTGTTGGTCTCGCGTGTTTGTCGGCCATTTTGTTCAGTCACAGTATTTTTTTCCGATGGAAAGGTCGTCGCGCTCCCGCCACCTATTTTTTAACATTTCTGTAGCGAACTCAACCGCGAATCACTAAGGTGAGTGTGTCATAAAAGCTCTTTTGCCACATTTTTTTAGGTGGTTTTCAGCAATCCTTTTTATGGAACCATCACCAACCATTTTGACATGGTTTTTCGTGGCGTATACATATTTTTTTAAATGTGGTCGCCAGTCAAATCTCCTGAAGGATTCGAACCCAAGATGATTGAGTTACGAGTCCAGCCGCTTAACCTACATTTACAGATATAATAATTTATCCAAATCCGAATCTAAAACAGATATTCTACTCAACAATACCTGGGAAATAATGGATTCGATACTTTTGGGTGAGGCTGTCTTCAGTTAGCCCTATCGTGTACATAAATTTAAGGGTTAGTGATACAGAGCGCATTCACTTACCCATCATTTCCTTTGACTTTTCTTGTTACACGAACTTTTTTTTGGATAAAAGTAAAGTGCTCAAACAAGTATAAGAACTTTAACCATTTAACTCCACGTGTGCTTTTACATTTAGAAAGCTCATAAATTCTACCCAGGTCGAAGTACGTACTCCTTGGCAGGAGCCTATCGGATCCTGCCATTTCTTATGCTTGATTATTTTTTGCATAATTATTTAAATATTTTTCCTGCTGTTGCACTCGAATTGGTAATCGTTGAATTTCGCCTGGAGATATCCCAGTGTGAAATGGCGACACTCCCATATTGAGGATCTCGTTCACACTCGCCTGGCAGAGAACTCCGCATTTAAATTTAATATCCCCCTATTCGTTCCACAGTTCACTTTTATTATCATTGTTTCCCGGTGCAAGAAGCACTTTTTGTTAGAACCCTACTTAATAGAGTGAGGTCGTTGAAGTTCTAACAGACTTAAAGTATTTACATCGACAAGTTGAAACTTATGACTTCTGACGTACTTTTTATCAGGCACTCTTTCTCATTTTTGAACCAGTTCATACTATCTTCACAAATTACAATTGCATTATCTTAAAATTAAAATCAATACCAAAAACTATAGTGTCTCAGAATAAAAATGCGCTTTTGCTTGTGGGATGTACTTGGATTCGTATTTTTAAAATACAAGAGACTTCTAATTTTTTTCAGCCTAAGTATGGGAGTCATCCTGTATTTGTTGAGATTATTTTAATCTATTACACTTAGGGGCAGTAACTGTCTAATCTATGTATACATATATACAGTACATATATGTTTTTCAAATTGTTATATTAACCTTTCCCTACCGGTGATGTATTTACTACACATCTACTCTAATAATGGGAATATCGATATGAAATATAATAGATACGGGGCTCAGAGTTTTTGCATTCCTCCATAATATAATTACGAATCACATCAAAGTATTATAGTATATTTTCTTAAATCAATAAAATTCTTTCGCCTTCAAGTTATGTTTTTATATTAAACAAATGGACTTTTTTAATTTTTGATCAAATTTATCAATGTAATTTCTTAAACTACTGAAAATCCCAGTTCTGAAAACTATATTACCAGGGCCATAACAAGAGGGTTGCATATCAGGACTTGGGGCGCAAAACGCAGAATACGGACCCGGTCGAGAGTTACACATGTTTTTTTATTTTACTTGACCATTCTACTTTACATGAATCAACACTGACTGTCTTTTTTCTTCGTTATCGATTAAACATTAAACATAAAATAAATACAACAATATTTTCGACCGATTGTAAAATTTAAACAACCCCCCCGATAAGTCTTCTTCGGACAACTTCGTTTTGTAATGAGGGATAGTAATCGTTCTGTAGACATGTTTGGGTATGGCGTCCGATTGCGAGGCGCTCATTCTTCATATCAGTGATCTGAAAAACGGACCGATTGGACACACAGACCTTATGGCCAATTCATTCTCTTTTGAGGCTTTTTGCGGCATTTTCTATGATCTGTATGATCACGGAAATTCGCTCAGAAGCTAACTTACATAGGCTCGCATCAAATGAAGTTGCGAATGTGTCTAGACTTCCTTCCCACCCATATTTATGTATTTAATTAATTTATGCTGCTATGTTAGATAGTTTTTAAGTTACAAAAGATACAAAATCTAGCTAATTTAATTTTTTTAATTAAAGCATCCCCTTGTTCATTTATCTCTGATGGGAAATGATGGACACCCATCTTATGCACACCTTTCTCATGTCCAAACTTTCAGTCAATATGCGATGTACAACATTTTTTAAAAGGCCTATCATGTCTGCTAGCTGGCGCACTTACAGTCGATGGTCATTCAATAACATTTTGTGGATTTTCTTCGCAATTTTTGGGGTGGTTATCTCATTTGGTCAACCACTGCGATGTTTGTCATGGCATCTCGTACGGCTTCGTTTAAACTCTGCCTTCTTGAAACATCTCTAACGTCTTGAAACTTAAGCTGTATATATACGTTAGGTCGGGTACTTTTGGGTACTCCAGGGTAAGACTACTATTATTAAACACAAACATTGATGTATAATTTCGATTTTTGAATACCTTTTTATGGTATTTTTTGCCCTTGTTTAAAATATTGATCAACCGAGATCTTTTGCAAAGGATGTTCGAATCATCAAAAAGTCAAATTTTATAGGGTTTATGATCAATTTCGATATTAAATAAGCCGATAAATTGTCCCTCTGTGAATTATAACGATGAATATTTAATATTTTCATGATGAATGTGGTCATTATCGAATTAAGAGCTGCTGTATGAATTACTTAATTGATATATTTAGTACATGTCGCTCGAATGACAGCAGGCTTTATTGAATTTTCCGCAGATTTAACACATTATGGCACATCGGCGAGTTAATGAAAACTGATGCAGATGTCATTCAAAATGTCACAGCCATAAACTAAATGATCGATAAGCGAACTGCATAAAATTCGACGTCCGGATGCGTATTGGCCGGTACAATAAATCACAGTAAATTTTATAAAGCATGTACCACAGCGACATGTACGACTGCGACCGTTTCCGCTTTGGCTTTTTTTAATGAATTCGAAATATTTATTAAGGTTGGCTGGCTTCCAGAGCGGTGTCTGTCTTTTTTCTGACCATTTGTAGTCGGCTTGGTCGAATGGTCAGACCCGCTTTGCCACATAGAAGCATTGTTTCCCCACACCCAATGTTCGCAGATACTGTGGAATGGAACGGGAGATATATTAATGGAATTTCCGCAAAGTTATTTATAAAGGTTTATTATTGAAAATGGCCAATTGAAGGCTTCGAGCTCGAATTGCGCTACGAGATAATTCAATAGGGCGACGTAAGATTTTTTTCAAAACACCCTCATTGTATTAAAACACTCTCTTATAATAGCGATCCTAGCCAGGGCCACCCAAAAATCAGATTTACACACAATTTAAATATATTATACTAAAAATATGCATTAATTTTGATTCTTTGTTTTGGACATACCCTAAAAAATAACACACTGCAACATAATTTGATCTAAATCCATCTTTGGGGATGTATAGATTTATTATCAAATTTACATATCTTGATATAATTGATACGATCTTGGACTCTGGATTATCAAAGATCTATGACTGACTAAATTTGCAACAACAAACTTTTTTTGTGCGGTAAAAAATGACTTACATATAAAAAGTGAAGATGCATTCCATGGATTTTAAAAACCGCATAACTTTAAAACAGCTATATAAAATATACCCAAAACCGCACAAAAAAGGATATCTAGCATCTGGCATCTCTAATGCTGGACATCCATTAGAGAAATAATAATTATTTTAATTACATTATATTTTAATTTTTTTTTAAAAAAAGTTTTTTTTAACTTATTTTTTCAGTCTTACATATTTTTTTAAATTGTTAAAATCTAGTAGAAATAATAGAAGGTTTTATAAAAAAAGTTAATTAAAAAAAAGTAATTAGAATTTTGGAAATTTCTTTTAAAAAAAAGTATTTTTAAATGTTTTGACATTGAAAAAACGCAAAAAAAACACAAAATCGATTTTGAGTATATATATATGTAGAGTGTGGTCGTAATTCAGCGTTCAGAGATATATACTTTTCATTTAACTTAAAAAAAAATGCTTTAAAAAAACCGCATTACTTCAAAATCGCACAAAAAGAAATTTGGATGTAAATGTAATATTAGCGCGGCATTTTGTGTTATTCATTATTACATTAAGATAGTTTCCCTGCCGCATCCTGTAATATAATAATTTAAGGCTTGATATAATAATTACATTTATTATAATAATGACATTTGTGTTTAATAGAGCATGTCATATATAATTAAACAGGATCGTCACTAGGTCGTGGCAAAGCAGGCACCCGCCACAGGCGCAACTGGGCTTGGGGCGCAAAACCCAAAATACCAACCCGATCGAGAATTGTGCATGGTTTTTATTTTACTCAACCATTCTACTTTACATGAATCGACACTGATTGGCTCTGTTCGTTTTTATAATATAAGCTAAGTTGTCTAATCTTCCTTTCTTAATTATCACTATGTTCATGTATGGCATCCGATCACTAGCCGCTCACTTGTTATATCAGCGGTCCGAAAAGCGGACCGATTGAGCATATAAACCTTATGGCCACTCCATCCTCTTTAAGGGCCTTTTATGGCATTTTCTATGATCTTTACGATCACGGAAGCAACATAGCTTCAAAATAAAAAGATTCTTAATAAATAAAAATGTTGCTATAGTCCCTCAAATTTAAAAAATATTGTATTTACACAAAATGGCGATTGTTCAAAAAAAATTCATTTTTTGGCCTTGTGTGCAAAAGTTTGTAAATGTGCAAAAAAAAACCTAATCGATTTTTTCAAAATTCTAGACTAGAATACCCCTAAATATTTTTGATTCCGGTCCGATTTTCGCTCCGATTCGGTTTCAAACATTTATATAGGTTCAATTATGGTTTTCGTTCCGGAAAAAATAACGGTTTTTTTCGCTGTTCGATTCAGCTTGTATTTGTATTAAAAACTTATTTTATAGCATAATTTAGTATATTTTTTTTACTAAACTATGAAAGAAAAAGAAGAAAAGAAACCCCTACACGTTTAAATATTGCAAAAAGGAATCCATAGCGCTTTATTTTTTTCAATGCCGTGCTTCTATAACTAATACAATATTATTATTTATTCAAATCATTATTTCAAACATTACATTTACGTTATCTTTTATTCGTCTGTCACGTTTCAATTAAATTTCCGATCAAGTTTTACGAACACAAATGGGGTCTTATTAGATCATTGATGGACTTCTTAAAATTATAATAATTAATTATAATTATATTTACGCGAAGAAATGAACGAATATTCTATGCTATCAACAGTGTTAAGGTTCATTTATTAATATACAAGCTACACTCACGTTGCGCGGTCCTGAGAGAAAAGTGTATTAATGTTGTCGATAAATGGTGGATTTAAAATTAACTCACTAATCAATATAATATTTATAAAAATAATACATTGAATCAACGCCTGATCTTTATTTATCCATATAAATATTTCATTATTATGTCTACTGATTAGGGATCATCCACATTTTTATGGCAGTAAATATTGTTCGAATTTCAAATGATTGCTCTATAATAGCTATAAATTGATACTTCATTGTTGTTGTTATCCCAATGGAAACCACCGATAAATATTGAGGCTCATTAAGACGGCTGGATGTAAGTTAATCGATCAGAATTGATAGCGAATGTTATCATAATAGCTAATCATATTTTGGTAATATCATATCAGAGCGTTAGCATCGGAAATTATTTAGCAAAGACAAACAGAACTGGGAAGATAAACAAGGTGTGATAATAACTTGAGGGATTACCCGGAACTACTACTTTCTCCAACCCCTGGGGGGGGAGGGGGCGCATCGTTCAAATAATATTCATACAACATTCATGCCTTTTATTTTAGACATTTTCGCATAGCACTCGGAGGTCCTCCGTGGAGTTGTGGCACATTTTACTTTGAAATTATGGAAGCGTTTTTTTACAACTTAAGGAGAGGCTCTTTGAAAAAAATGAAGCATGATTCGCATCTAAACCATTTTTCTTTCGTTTTAGAGCCTGGCTTTATTATCATCATATTTTTTTCAAATTTACATTTTTAGTATCACGTTTCGTCAGGTTTAATAGCTTCCGAGCGTCCCGCAACAGCTTTCATAGAGGGCGAAGGCTTTACCGCAATTGTTCTAAAGACTACACTGCACAAACAGTAGTAATGATGGCAACCGGTGGCACACTTCTCGAATGCGACGACTCCCAAATTCCTTCCAGAGTTTATATTTTTTAATCAAAATATTTGCGTGTCCTTACAAAGACCCTTATTTCGATCCTATGTCTGTACTAGCTAGATTTTGTAACTTAAAACTAAATGATTTCCGTGTTCGTACAGATCATAGAAGACCCTGGATACGCATTTACACCCGAAAATACCGCAAAAAGCCTTAAATGAGAACGGAATGGCCACAACAAGGTCTGCGTATCCAACCGGTCCGCTTTTCGGACTGCTGATATGACGAATAAACGCCTCGCTATTGGACATCATTCCCGAACAAACACAACGTTTACATAACGACAACGAACTCTCATTACAAAACGAAATTGTCCGAAGAAGACTGATCGAGTGGGTTGTTTAAATTTTACAACCGGTCGAAAATATTGTTGTCTTTATTTTATTGTGGGCTTATGCCGACTGGGTTGGCTAAATGTTATACAACTTAGTATATGTTATAAAAACGGACAGAGTCAATTAATGTTGATTCATGTAAATTACAATGGACAAGTAAAATAAAAACCATGTGGAAATCTCGACTGGGTCGGTATTCTGCGTTTTGCGCCCCAAGCCGCGCTCATAATATCACTATCATAAACTTCCACGAGCTTCAAATAAATATTCGTGACGATATTATGCTGCAAAGTCAGAAAACGGATGATGGCGTGGATCTCACACGGATGGGAGACGGTAGAAGCGCGCGACGACCTCTCCATCGGAAGAATTTACTGTGACCGAACAAAATGGCCGACAATCACGCGGGATCAACTTGGGGTATTTGTAATAAGGTTTGATTCATTCTAAGATGATGATCCTTTATATATTCCACCAAGCACACAGAAGCACAAATAAAATGAAAGTAGAATTAAATATTGATATTACATTGCATTATAAAGTGTATACAGAAAAAAAACTCCAATAGTTTCGAACCGGCTCGCAGAACCGGTTGCATTAACATCAATATTCTGCATTAAATGAGGGTGAACTATTTAATTTACACACAATAGATTTAATATTCATCGATTCTAAAAGCTATCCAATAACTTCGTATATTATTTAAGAATATTTAAGGAGAAAAATCTGCATAATTTGTTTTTTTTTTTTTTAGTCAAACTTCAAATCGATACATTTGGAATTCATAACAGTGCCTTAAACAGGATTACTTTTAGTACTTATTGTATTAGAAATAGAGGCACAGCATTGAAAATAAAGCACTATGGAGCGCTGCACTCAGCATGTGAGTGCGTACTCATCAAAGCGTTAATATTATACGGCAACAAATTGTCTTATCATGGCGTAATGATACAGAGACGCTGAAAATAATGCAGCATTGCATTTGCGCAAAATCTTGTGTCATAAAACAATTATCATTGAACAGCGTCTTCTCCTAAAACGTCGCAGAATTATGAGCTTCTAATTTTTCAGCGAGAATTTGCCGATTTCCGCGATGCGAAATCGGTTCTTTGAAAAACAAAAAAGGCCTTCGAGCGTTTCAATAATTCGAGTTATACCGAGTTGAAAGCGTTTCCGTTTATTTACAGGGGAATTTTCAAACTAAAAAATACACTGCGTTAAGTTCGCTGTATGCCGATTACAAAGCCGGGTATGCCATTCTTCCCGTGAACCATTCTCCATATTGCTACGCTCCCTGTGTGCACTTGATGAGTTTTTATAATTAACAATGTGCTTATACGGTCTCGAACACTGTACCTGCAATTGATTTTTAAAACTGAAACATTTTGCCAGCGTTTCATTGGGGAAATTCACAATCTAGCTTCTTGTTTGGGTAAAAAGTTGAGTTTTCAGCAGACTTACTTGATGGTTTACTTGTGAATCACCGTATTACGCATCTGACTTTGACTCTGAATTATGCAAATCTGAAGTATGTGACTGTTTTGTCGCAAGCGCGCGTGATAACGAGATGTTCATTTACGAATCTTTGAGCAGAGGTAGCTCCCAACTGCGAGACTCCGGTGGCGACGAGCCACTTTAAGACAGCGGAAAAAACGCATATTCGATTTCACGCTGACATAACTTTGTCCTATATTACAAAGCAGGATATCGAGAGCGTCAATGATGCCATCTATTTTTTAAATTAAACTATAGCGCCCTACAATATTTTTTTTGAATCGATGAAGTCATCGATGCCATAATCGCTTTATACCGATTACTTTCTGTCAGCTCCTATCAACGTAAGACAATCTTCAATTTGAGGCAGAATCAGAGTCAGTGCTCTTTCTGAATAGTGGCGGGGGGGGGGGTCCCAGACCCTGGGATAGTACTCCTTTAGGGGTTAAGATAGCCCCAAAGACAGTCTAAAGGCTTTTACGTTACCACCACGCGAGATTACCATTCTACACAAGCCCTCATATCGCTTGTGTAGAATGTTCATCGTGGCATGCGCTATGTGGCACATAACGCCGTCTTGTTTCTTGGAATGGAACACTGATTTTCTAAATAAAATTTGATAATTTGCACACTTATTCAACACTATAAATTCACAATAAATTTAACATATATTGCTTTAACAACATCACCGCTATAGCTTAACAAATTTTGAGTGTCCCTATTGAAATATCGTATATTTGAGTCCTAAAACTCCCTGCTATATTTTTTTGGGTATAATTTTAGTTTCAAGGACCCTAATACCCCTTCCCGTAATGCTCCTTATTGATGGTATGATATAATAGGTCATGCAGTGGGTTTACTTCCATATCAATCTATACATTCATCTGTGGTGTGGTTACTTCCGCGAATGTCATGTATAACCACTAGGAGAATAACTGCAGCAAGCACTCGTTGTTAATAGCGCTTTTACTTGAGCAGGTACGCGGGCCATTGTTGCCGGCGCCGGTTAAGTAACCACCTTCGCTCGCGGGCCGGCGCTGCACACCCCTGCCCTCTTTCAAAGCACACTCTTAAAACATTACAGATCACCAGTGACAAGCGGATATCGCGGCTCGTAACCCGGAACATTAAAAACAACCCTTAAAATTATCAATAAATATTTTTGCATTTAAGAAACATCCCTTTTTCGCCATATGCCTAATTTTATGCATGCAAGTATTTGAGTATGAATAAAAGAAGAGTTTAAGTTGAAAATCGATTATTCAAGAATTTATGCATCTTTTGATGCCCCGTTTGCACTTTTAATGAAATGGAATATTAATTTGCGAATAAAAGTGTTGGGAAAATGAATTTCCTCTTTGTTGCTCGTTTTCTAAGAGCTTTCCTGTACGGTCGATTAAAAGAAGCAGAAGGTAGCGACTGAGCGAGTTATGAAGCTTTTAAGCTGGCAACTTGTATTGTTTATATCCGCAGAAGGTTGCTATAAAAGAAGATGGATATGGAATGATAGACAAAGAACTTTACAAAGGAAAGGATTTATAGAATTTGTACATTATTTATAAATAGAAAAAAAAATTGAAAATTTTCAACTTTCATTTGAAGGAAATTCAAAAAACTATTTTAAAAATGTAGTATGTTAAGCGTAGATGCTTTATTCGTATTTCCACCACTTATTGTCCACACAAATCTACTTTTCTTTCAAGACCGCGCAGCATGAATAAAGCTCGTATATCAATAAATGAACCTTAACACTGTTGATATTATTGGACCCCATAATAGCGTTTCAAACACACGGACAAATTCCAATTATATTTTCAATGTTTATTTTGTCGTAATCTCTTGATGAATGATGCAATATTTGAGAATATTTAAACGTATAGGGGTGCCTTTATAGCACAACCTTGCCATTGATATACAAGTATATAATGATCCGTCACTGTTTCCGATTCACTAATCTTCGCACCCAATGTGCGTAAATATACTTTCATTCGAGTTCGAACGCAGCATATGCGGGATTACTCATCAACGGATTAACGACGTTTATTTCACAAATGCTCCCACAGATCTTTCTATTCATTTAAATCTGAATCGAATTTTTCATAAAGTTTTCTATAAAAACTTAAGTTTTTCCATCTTAAGATCCAATCTTGTACTATTATTAGGGGGACCCGAAAGTATTCGAAAATTTAAATTTCTGGAATCAATATTGGCATCTGCGATCTTCGGGTGCGGATATTATATCCTTAATCTTACTTACTTACTCTTAGGTCTATCTTACTTTCGAAGCAATCACTCCGTCCAGATTGCGCCCCAACAACTCTGAGACCGCTGCGGTAGCAGATTTGCCCCTATGCCTGCTTTTGTATGCAGGTCACAAATTCCTGTTGGAGATCGTTCTTATCTTTGTTCTAGTAAGGGAGCAAATTAAGCAAAAAAAAGTGTTAACACAGATTTTAAAAAAGCTACTAAGCAAGTGAATAGTAAGGGCACAAAAAGAAAGAATTCTGTGCGAAGTGCTTTGAAAATCGAACAACTAACTAATAAATTAATAAGAGATTTATCTGATCATTATGATTTAGCTATCCGCCGACATCTTGACTCAATTGAAAATATGATAAATGCTATTATATGCCACATACTATCATAAAATTTTGACTGATCCCTCAGAATTCATTTTGTCCGAAAGGCGCAAATTCTTGATGCAAAAGGCAGAAACATGCAACTACAAGATCGTTGTATTTATACAAGCATCCTTCTGCTCTCAAAGAGGAAGTTCAGCAAATATTAAGACACATTTATAAAGAATTATAGTTCAACGCGTGTGTAGTTTCAACGAGTACCGAAACATATTTTTGTGGGAAAAAATACTGGAAATCGTGATACATACTGCAGTCCTGCATTTTTAACGAAAGATTTGAACCTATTTTAAGAATAGCTGTCGTAATGGGGATCACAATCGGTTCAGATGTTTTAAACGCCTTGTCAACCGCCGAGGCTCCAAATCTTCTAAAGTAGCTTGAATAACTTGCAGAGACGCCAGATCAGCCAAAAAAGACATGGCTGAAATCACTGAAAGATTTCTTTATGAATTTAAAGTCGCTGGTTAGTATATTTCCCTTTTAAACATTTTTTTTAGTACTTAAAACTTTAAACGCGTTTTTTTTCGAAACGACATTTTTGCACGCGGTGTTGAAATAATTTCGAAAAACCATGTCGCCGATTAGTCTGAAATTTAACGAGCTTATTTTACATGTGTATAACTATGATGGTTCACAAAATCAGGTCAATATATTTATTTTATCTTACTTTTACATTCAAAAATACCCTCAAAAAAGGTGTTTTTTTTCCAAACTTGGCATTTTGATTTTTTAGAACGATACAATATATATTATTTTTAATTACGATTTTGTTTTAATATTATATAAGAGTGCTCCAATAAATTCCAAAAAGATTTATTTCAATTTATGGTGTATTTACTGTAAAAAAAATGTTAAAAATTGCCTATTTTTTGGGCCGTCAAAGTGAGATGACATTTTCTGACGTGCAATGATGCGTTCGTGTTTTCAAAATAAAATGCAATCCAAAAAGTCTCGTTCTGGAAGGCCAAACACGAGAGGAGGTAAAGATAAACTTTTCATCGTCCGCAGCATCCTTTGTGATGCGCACGTCTGGCGGGTGATTGTGTCGATTGACATGGCGGAAATTAGTTTAGGAGCCGCGCCGCCCGCTGACTGACACCTCCTCTGTTCTCTCCTCCTTGTACCTGCTCCTCCAGGAACAAATCAATATCAATATAACAACAACGAGCGCCAACAATCGATACAGAAATACTTTTGGCACCACAAATGACTTACACTTCATGGCCGCTCCAGAAATAAATACAAACGACCCAAATTCGTAACCCATTAATAATACATCGCATTGCATGATTAAACTGTATTGATTTTTAAATCAATGAAATGTCACCCCCTACGATTAATTTCGTATTTATGAGCATAGACGAAAATAATTGTTATGGCTCAAATGACATTTTGGCGCGTAAAAGTTTGACGTTTGCATGCATCAATAACTTCAAATTATAAAACGCATCTTGATAATATAAATTAATATTAAATAATCATTGCAACCTATTGAATTTATGCATTTTTTAAATTTAATTAAGTCAAAGTAACAATTCGATTTGTCTAACAGCGTTTTCGTTTGGCGCATCCAACGTCATACTGCAGTATACATTGAGTCACTAAAGTCATGGGACACTTTCATGGAATAAATATTAATAAAATAAATTAATATAGCAATAATTAATTACGTCTAAATGTAAAAAGTCATAGGACAATGTAATGTACATGTATAGTATTAAAATGAAATTATTATAATAGTTTGGGTACTCTTCTTTCAAGACGTTTAAATTTATTGAATTGAAAAAGAGGGCAAATTGGCTTGAACGTCACGAAAAATGAAACTCCAAGCGGCAGTTGGTCGATCAATTTGTCTATAAATAGCATAAAACATCCACTACATTATTTGCATGCCTATTTTATTATATATTACACAACACACAGCTTCATTCTTTAGCTTATAATTTCTATCAACGAATAAAAAAAAACAATGCGTAGCATGGACGATTTACCATCCCCATATAATAACGCTGTTAACAGCGACATCTTCCATCTCTCTTCAGGTGCAATCTGCTATTTTAACAGCGCTATCTCTTGTGGCCCTGCGGAGACATTGCATCTGCAAACCGACCGATCGCTTCTTACGCGTGCACCGTTGCCGGTTGGGTAGTGACGCGCAGGAGGCGGGAAGCGGGAGAGTCGTCGATTAGCCTTGGGTGCGGGAAGTCGTCCCTCCTGCAGCCAAGTTAATATAAATCCCAAAGGTTTAAATTAAAAGATTGTAGTATCGTTGAAAATTATTTTTAAGTAAATAACTAATAACCGAAGTGAGATTTGTGCTTTGGTTCACTGTCTTGGTCAAATCAATTATATTTTAAAATGTCTAAATATATATATGCTGATTCATAATTTCATTCGTAACAACCAACTGTCTGTTCAATATGTTCTCTAAAATCATAAATTTTTCACTCCTAAAAAAATCGGGAAAAATTCTAAAATATCCTGCCGACATAAAAAAAATCGAAGTTGGGTAGACAAATTCATACCAACCGCTTCGATAAATAATCAGCCAACATCTGTACGTCACTGAAATGCAAGGTCTGCTAAAAACATCGCTGCTGTGCGTGAGTGTGTACGGCATAACATGAAGCAGTCAATTTCTTGTCCTCCACAAGAACTTTTTGCTATTTCAACATTTTTCAAAGCAAATTTGAACAAGCAGAATTGTCGAATTTAAGACGAGATACACCAGCACCGAATTCATCTCAAGAAAGTCACTATTTGGTGCGAATCGGTCCATACTTGTTCCAAAACGAAATTGGCATCGCAATAATCGTCAACGGTGAGCGTTTCAGATCGAAGATAAGCAATTTCTTGTAGCCTAATCCAATGCTATCCAGCAAATTCAGCTAAATTTATGCGTCAAAATCATCGAATATTAGACCTCTTGAATACGTACCACCTACAATTTGTGTAACTTTATATTCTATAGTTAATGCCATAAAATATTCTTTCAAATGATTAGATATTTCACATACAATACGTTTTATTTATATTTAAAAATTGAGCGTCCTCATTGAAAGATTCCGTATTATTAAGTAATCAATTTGATTTTTTTGTCATGCAATATTTCTTCCCGAACGATACAGCCGAGTTGATGTAGGTGAGAAAACAACATTTAGGGGTGTTGTTTAGTTCCTCATAAATTATGAAAACGGATTCCTCCGACCCAAAGGTTTGAAGGTGCAAATAAAGTAGTTCCATGGTGTAAAACGGATTGGAATGATCTAGCCACGTAACCGCAAAAAAACTTGTAGAATCTACCCTTCTACCCTTGTAGAGCATGGAACTGGGGACGTGGCCGAGAAACTCGTTAAAGTTTCGTCGGCTGGCCAGACACCCTCTCTCTTGGAAATAAAATTACGAAAACTCCCCGAGACCGGAGACAATGAACAATGTTAACTCTGAGAGCTTAGCTGCCTCTGCATCTACCAATTATCCCCTTTTCATTGTTATTTTATTTTTACTTTACGGATGACATCTTCTCGCCAAGGAAGAATATTTAAAGTCGAACATGGCTTCTGCCATACTATGGAATGCTTACAGAATTAATTTAAATTCGATACATTTTTTTAACAAAAAAAAACTATTATTTTTAATCATCTATCCCTCTGGGTGCTAAGCGACGATATATCGCCGATTGTTAAACTAACGAGGACCGTAAACAACTATCGTTATTGACTTATTAAATGCTCGGATACGAACAGTTTCAGTGCGTCAGGTAATCAATGTTTAAACTTGTAGTGCATCTTGATACTTATTTAGCCATATGTTTATTCAAAATGATAATAAGAGGAGACGTATGCATTCTATACATCCCTAATTGAATTTGATTTAGGGGATTAAAGGCCTTATAGCTTAGTGGGCAGAGCAAGTGCCCATATAACGAGAGGTCATTAAGTTGAGTCCAATTAGGATAAATTGATTAAATGAGATTCAGACTTTCTGTTTGTATTGAAGCTAATTTGTAACTTTTGTAACTAAATAGCTTTAATCTCATCGGTATATTTTATTGAGATATTAATATTTTAACAAATTTATACTTATATAGGTTTTTGGCTGGACTGTGATGATGATATCTATATTAGCAATTAAGACTAATCGGGAGGTCATGGACATGTACGGTGAAGTGTCATCAACTTCGTCTGATCCCTCCTTCTCCATTGGGTAGAACATGTAACGAGAATGCTAAACCATATTATGATCTGATTAGTGGACTGAATTATTTTATTACTTTTATAAGTTAAGGCCATATACGAGTAGTTTGTTATTGAGATTCTGGATTTGGCTAGAAGAGCTGTTTAATCCGTGACCTTTCAGGATCAGTTCCGGAATCATCATCAGAATAATAGTACGAAACGCACTGGAGCTTCTAATGACTCCCCGGTGCAGTCTCTCACTGCCGAATAAGGTGATAGTCAAAGACTGTCGCAGCGGCGAAGGCAACGAAATTGGACCAAATAATAGCGTTGTGCTTGTTTACGAACTAAAATCATGCCCTTGCTTCTTTTTAGTTGCACTTTCTTCTGGTTATCTATGAGTGTTTTTTTTATTATTTAAGTCATAAAATAATTAAAAAAGCTCGATTTGGTACGTATTTGAGAGCTTTTGTAGCATTAGTTGTAACTGCATCTTATTAAAAAAGAAGTCTTCTGAGCCTAGAAAAGAATTCCCAAAAGTTAAATGAAATGATCCACGTCTAGGGGTCCCAAATATTCGTTAAATAAATTATTCGAATTGTCAGGGTTGTCAAAATATTTTTTTTAACGTTTTGAAAAAATACCCAAAATTTCACCTGTATTTTGAAATGTATTTTTGATTTAAATAAATTATTATTTTATGCAATTAGTATAAAGAAAAATACTTCTGAGCTTCCAGATTCATATAAAATATGCAAACGATATAAAATGTGCAAATATAAAATGCGATAAAAATTCTCTAGTTTATACACTTTCCAACGATAAACTACATGCCATGCAAATCATTCAATAAGTTGTTGAACTTGAAGAGGTACCATTTTGCCAGGGTCAGGGTTAAGAAAATACATTTTGTTATAGGCACCTTTGTCGTGTAAATTAATTCTTTTGGTGACCCTATTCCGTGGCTCGCGCGGTCTCTAGATCTGACACCACTGGATTTTTTGTGGCCCTATTCCGTGGCTCGCACCCAACTATTTTAAAGATAAAAATTCATCCAAGATTACAAATAAGTTATAATTGATTGAATTTATTACAAATGGACTTTCTAAATTACGTTACAAAAAAAAGCGAATAATATCCGATTAATTTTTCAAATATTCGAAGTTACGAATATTGAAAGAAGGGCAAATATATTTGAATATTCGATTGGGACCCCTATCCACGTCCTCACTGAGCATCTTTAAGTTCTCTCGACCATCTCGAACAAAAATAACATGTCCGTAATATGGCAATATAAATCCCTAAATAAATTGTAATGGAAATGTAGCGTGGGTGATTTAACATCCACATGCAATAGTACTGTTGATCTGGGCGAATTTAGTTCTCCAGATTAACAGCGATATCTTCCGTCTCTCTTTAGGTGCAATGTGCTATTTTAACAGCGCCATCTTCTGTGGCGCTGCAGGGACATTGCACCTGCAATTATCGATCGATCGCTTCTTGCGCGTCCACCGTTCCAGGTTGTGACGCGCAGGAGGTGGGAGTCGAGAGGAATCGTCGGTTGGCCTTGGTTGCGGAAAAACGTCCTTCTCGCAGCCAGCTCTCTCTCTCTTTTCTTTTCGTTCACTCAGAGTCTTTTCGTTCGACGCCCATCCATCCCCATCCATTCGTCCGGCTGCACATAGTCCGATAGAAGAACAGACCCGTGCGTTAGAACCCCCGAGAGCGCCCCCGCTCTAACGTTACAGAAACATTTAAACGATCATGCGTCAGGGTCGATCCGCCTACTGTAGCGTACATACTCAATTTGAATAAACTTGCATCCAATTACATACAATTTTTATACTATTCATAATCCCATCTTTATGTATTACTTAAAAAACATAAATGTATATTAATTTTAACGAATCAAACTACTTGACTTTCAGACTGCTCAATTTGATGTTTTTTCAGTCAAACTTAACCGAATTATTTCTTGCATAGAGTTATATTTCGACAGAAAAGACACTAAGGGTGCATACCCCTGACTAACGTCATATTTATTTTGTGCCCATTTGCTGCAAACATTGAATTTAGAACATGCTCGAGGCTTTTAAACATAGAACTGTCGTCGAATTAGTAACAGAATTGCCGTGAAGTGAAACGGTGGTCGGGGCCCCGTTTGATAGAATACAAAGGGAACTGAAAGCGACTCCTGTAATGGGGCCCTTTATGCGGAATCTATTCAAGGGACACCGGGACAGCCTGTTTTCATTTCTAGCACCGGAATCGTTCTCATTTCATAACAGATGCACTTCCTTCCGCTACTTGCATTCAGACGGCTACCGTTTCAATGACTTGTCGCTCTGTTAATTTAATTTGCAGCCTGCACCGATGAATGGAAACGGAACGGTCATTAATGTGTTTGCATGGTATTAAGGGTTTTCTTCAAAAATGATAAATAATTAATAAAAAAAGGCTTCAGAACTAAACTTAGGCGATATAATGATTGAATCATACAACTTGAAGTAAGCAACTGAAGAGTGTATTGATGTGCTATAAAGTAATAGCGACGAACAATAAACTATTGAGCAATGATAATGCTAAATTGTTTAAAAGGAATAACTTGAATAATCTGAGATTGAATTTCAAAACGTCAATATATATATGGCCAGTTTGCTGGTAAGTAATATAATTTGTCTTTTTGATTCTAAAATACTTGTAAGAATAATATGTTATAAATATTGTTGCAAATCATGTAACCCATGGGCGACTCCCCAATTATTTTACTTGGATTAACTTAAATTGTTACTATAATACCTTCCACTAGTACGCCAAAATCGGCACTGTAAGAGCGACAGTGCTTTCTTTCCCTAGAGGCCTTGCGTGCAGCTTCCAATGTGCGCATGCACACTTGGAACTTGGAACTGTAAAGCGGTTGGAACTGTAAAGCCCACAGTTCCATACAAAGTATAGACATAATTAAATAATGAAGGACTCATTATCGATAATATCGAGTGAAAATAGGGTTGCTGCAATACTGCAGCATCACAGTCGGCACCGTTGGGGATGATTTTTAAAATTGTATTTTTATTACATTTCGTATATTCGATTCAGCGAACATTCAACTATCGCACACATCCCCTCTGTAATACTATCGTATGAAATATATTTTTCATTCCAACTTTCAATGGTAAATTTATAGCAAGTTCTTTTTTCTCTTTTAAATGAATGTCACTTTGAAAGAACCGTGCCAAAAGCACAAGAAATATTCTCACACGAAATAAATACTTAAAATGTAGACATTAAGCGAAATTGTGTGTGTGTGTGTGTGTGTGTATGGATTTTAGAGTCCATAATCTGTATTAAGTCTGTACAGACTTTGTTGGCCTCCTGCTCTTTGTTTTGACTTCTGTTACGTCATTTGTCGTGAGCCTCTCGAGGGGCTGAAAAAGAACGAAATGTGTAATTTGATTTCGTTTAAGAGCACTTAAATTATCTGCTCGGTGGCCGGGGCGTCTAAGAAAAGCTCACGAAAAAGGGATAAATTTTGACTACGAGTCCTGGTAGCTTATGACAATATTGGATTACAAGCGACTAGTGCCTCTCTCTATTAATCAAAATTTTAATTTAAATT
The DNA here is from genome assembly GCA_008973525.1 of Stenopsyche tienmushanensis. Classification (NCBI taxonomy): domain Eukaryota; kingdom Metazoa; phylum Arthropoda; class Insecta; order Trichoptera; family Stenopsychidae; genus Stenopsyche; species Stenopsyche tienmushanensis. Next base: position 139,240 of record WACJ01000348.1, read on the forward strand.
TTTTCATAAGAAAATATGCCCTAATTTATATTTTTACTCGATGGAATTCGACTCGATAGTTTTATATTATAGAATGACTAAAGACTATAATACAGATGGAAATGATAATATTGTTAAACATTTTATTCCTAAAAGCAGAAAGATAGACCTAGACTTAGACGAACAATTGAAGCTACGAGAGTCATCCTTCTCTAAATAACTATTTATTCCACAAGAGAGAGAGATCTGGCTGCAGGAGGGACGACCTCTCGCAGCCAAAGCTAATTGACGACTCTCCTGCCTCCTGCGCATCACTTCCCAACCGGCAACGCAAGAAGTGATCGGTCAGTAGGCAGGCGCAATGTTTCCGTAGGGCCACAAGAGATGGCGCTGTTAAATTAACACATTACACCTGAAGAGAGATGGAAGATGTCGTTGTTAACAGCGCTACTACGTGGAGCTCACGCTACACTTACATTAAATTGAAATTCACAGGATACTTCACAAACATATATTTTTCAATGTAATCGCCATCGAGATCAAGACATTTCTGTAGTCGTGGCAACAGCTTCTGTATGCCAGAGTTATAGACCTCCGCCACTAACTCTTTTTGGATTCTGAGGAGAAGTGACACAGCCACGTCTCTTCCTCCATTACAATAGAGTCCAGAAAAGCTTCTCCTTCCTGTGCAAAATAATCCAAAAATTCACACACGGCGGTTACGTGTTTTAAACGGCACTCCGATGTGAACATTCTGGGCACCTATCTCGCACACAACTTAATCTAACCAAGTTTTTCCGACACAATATCACCAAGGAGACTTCAAAAAAGGTCAGGTAATCTTTCGTAAAGATCATCAAGCGTCACACGGCGGTCATTTCGTACTTGTTCTTCAAATTTTTGCATAAGTTAGTCAGAAATCACTGATGGTCTCATCTGAGTGTCAGTACGAATTTCTCTGAATTAACTAATCATTTAATTTCCTTAATAAATAATTCAGAAGGATAGTAAAATGGAAATATTGTATTTACGATGCAATACTTTGTTAAAAAACAAAGCTACTACGTTTGTTTGAAGGAACAGTTCAATCATTCAAAGCTGCGATCAGCCATTAGAAAGTGAGGATCTGCTCAGGTCATCAAAATTATCATACAAATACACTCTAATAATTGTAATGGATGACAGATCTAAAAAAAAAACAAAGAATAACATGTTACATAAGAACGGGGGCGCTCTCGAGGCAGAGTCCCCGGGCGGCTCCCCGCTCTCACTCGCTTGTCAGGATGGCCGCGCTAACACATTGGTCCGTTTTCTTCTTTCGGATCATGTGTATCCGGACGGATAGATAAGGATGGACGGGCGTCGAACAGAAAGACTCTCTTCTCTAGATGATGTATTCACACGAGAGAGAAAGAGATCTGGCTACGGGAAGGACGTCCTCCCGCAGCCAAGGTCAACCGACTACTCCTCTCGATTCCCAGCTCTTGTGCGTCTCAAATCAACTGGCAACGGTGCACGGGCAAGAAGCGATCGTTCATTATAAAAATGTCGCTGTCAATCTGGCGAATTAAATCTGCTCAGACTAACAGCGCTATTGCATGGGGATGCTAAATCGCCCACGCTACAAACAATAAAAGTTTTTTGGGCACAAATTTTGTTTTCAGCATTTCTCATGCATACTTAATTTTTTTTAAGGAAATCCCCGCAACTGTTTCTATAATATATGTAATACAGGGAACAGCAGGGAATCTACTTTATTTAAAAAATGAATAACCACACCTATAAAATCTAAATATACGTCATTTCATTATAACGACTCTTTTTTTAAATTAAGACACTTTTTCGATTTACGGCCCATAATATTTCGTTATACGGCCAAAAAAAATACTAGCATGTGAATAAAATGATTTTAATATTGCTCATACAATTTTGCTTTTAGTTGAATCCTCAATATTTGCTTAATAAGTTGGATGTTCAGTTAGCATGTTGAGCCAGTGGAAGAACGTACGATTTGAGTACAAAGTTATAAATGCACGCTTCTGAGGTGCATTTAATAATTAAGGCTTTCGTCCCCGTAGCACCAAGAACCCCGCCGAATATTTAGAATCGTATCTATTAGAACCTATTTTGAATTCATAATCCACCATAATGAAATTAAAACTGAATGCACTGCTCCTACCCGAAAGAAATTGAATCAAAATGTAATCACACTAACTGCGATGGCGCAAGACAAAAAAGTGTATGAATTTTACGACGTTTTTTTATAGGGGAAGTCGCAAATCTGCACACCCCTGAGGCACGGCGGGACTTTCCAGGGGGGGGAGTCCCACGGCCTGAGCCCCTCGGGGGCGCCGCTGGGGCGCCCTTCGAATATTTCACCCTCATAATATTTCTTTTCTCGTAATTACTTGCGTTGCCGTTTAGCAGCGGGACTGCTCGCAGGAAGCCTGCAATGAAAATGAGAAATTATGCAAATGCTCCTATTTCATTTTTATTAACAATAAACAAGGGTGAAACTTTTATTATCGCCCATTGCGCGCAATTGTTCGAATCTCGATACAATGTTATGTTTATTGCTAAATGAATGCTCAAGACGCCGCCGTCCTTGCAAATCGCACAATGTAAAACGAGCTAAAATTTTGATCAAGTCGCTTTGATTGTCTTCGTATCCGATGATCCTAAATAGTGTCTATTTACATCGACAAGATTGTATTATTTAGAACATCTGCCGTCGCCCGCAGCGACGAATCATACCGCGTGCATATTTGCTTCCAGAACGCCTATAAAAGTATTTAATCCTTATAAATATAGAATGATATAAACTCCATCGATAACCATTTGGATATATTGTGTTATTGTTATGGATATCCATAAGTAATGTCGTTTTTTTTTACAATGCAAATTTAAATATTTTTTCTTAGGCTTTATTGAACTTTTCTTATAAAAAATAATTTCCTATATTATCTATCATCTTCTGCCACCTTTCTTTTAAATCTCCTATATATCTTTATCGTAAAAATGCACGCTCAGCCTCCACACTCGTTGAAGATATCGTCATCAGATATTTAAATACTAGTTCTTATTGATAACCGAGTGAACCCCCATTTTCATGTAACACCATCAATTTGAGTGATAAAATTCGTTTCTACTGAGACACGGACTAAAACTCGCAAAATTCCCGATTTCCCGACCAATTATTTATTTCCATCGCTGCAGATGAATACTTATATACAATAACACTTTGATGTGATTTGTAATTATATTACGAAGGAATACAAAAATTTTGAACCCTGTATCTATTATATTTCATATCGATATTCCCATTATTAGAGTCGATGTGTAGTAAATACATCACCGGTAGGGAAAAGTTAATATAAAAATTTGAAAAACATATATGTGCTATGAGCTAGGTTTCCAAGCGTCCAGATTTCGGCGGGAATGTCTCGTTAGTCTTCATCATGCTGGTGAGGTGTGCGATTTCTGTCAGATAAAAAATTTAATCCCGAATTTTTCGGGATTACGTTTACTAATCATACTTGTTCAACTTCTTCAGGATCTTCCAAGTTCTGGACTTTTTCTGCTGGATTTTTTCGATGATTAGCATCGGTCGTCTACTTTAAGATTCGCCTTCCAAACTCAAATCGCCAATTTTTTTATAAAATATATCGTTCGAATTTCTTGGCATCAATATGTCACCATAAATCTCGCAAATTTTCAAATGTAGCTTCTGGTATTGAAAAAACATCCTCTCTCCCATTGTTCGCCTACACAAAAAACTTAAAAAAACACATACTTATTGCTCAACAGATTTATGGAGGCTATTTTTAAAATGGTGCTTTCAAAAAACGACATTACTTGTGGATAACCTTAATATCTGTATTATTTTATAAATTCAAATTTATTAGTCAAATCTATTGTATCTATAACTGTATCTAGCCTTATATTCTGCACGATCGAATAGAAGATTTAGTTTTATCGGTTGTTCAAACATATTTAACCTCTGCTAGCTTGATGATTTCATCTTTCAGATGCAAGTTTAATATCGGGGGAAAAGCTTAATTTCTTTCACTCTTTCCCTTAGTTTCGGGCCATGGTGTTACTGGACGAATGGATGGGAATAGATGGGCATCGAATAGAAAGATTCTCTTCTCTAAATAACTATTTATTCTGCACGAGAGAGATCTGGCTGCAGGAGGGACGACCTCCCGCGGCCAAGGCTAATGAATGACTCTCCCGCCTCCCGTCTCCTGCGCGTCACTACCCAACCGGCAACTGTGCACGCGCAAGAAGCGATCAGTCCGTATGCAGGTGCAATGTCTCCGCAGGGCCACAAGAGATGGCGCTATTAAAATAACACATTACACCTGAAGAGAGATAGAAGATGTCGCTATTAACAACGCTACCATGTGGAGATGGTAAATCACCCACGCCACAGGCTCATTGATAAATAAGGTATCCAACCAAAAGATTAAGCTGAGAAAATATATCCTAAAGATAAGCAAGTTTGGGTCGCAATCCATAGGTTAAGAAGCTCTGTTCAAAATAATCAAAAGTATTTGTTTTTTTAAATAAAAGAAAGCCATATTCTGTTATCATTGATTTGATGCACTCGAAGGGTGGATGAAGTGTTATTGTTCGTGTCTGGTGAGGAGCTATAAAAATGCAACTTTGGAGAGGACTCGGTAAGTGGCTGCTTTAAAAGAACCATTAAGGGTGTATTGCAGGAAACGTTCGTTTGCGAAAAAATATTTCCGCAGCAATAAAATAAGATAATCTAGTGTTGGTCTCGAAACAAGCGTTGCTTCACTTGTTACGGCGCAGAAGATACCATCTCTAGAAAACGACGCCAGCCAGGGGCGCCTGGCGTCGCTTGAATACTTAAAATGGACAACGACACTATTATTTGTCATCTTTGGATATTGAATGAGAATGGAATTCGTTCTCAGCGACAATGGAACATGATCAATTGCGAAATTGATTTTTACATATTTTGTAAAAATTTACAATGTATAGCCGCGCGTTATCGCATTGAAAGGCGACACGCTACATAGCAAAACTTCATCATTTATATGTATATCATTAGTAAATACACTCAAACCTTTTTTGTGCGACTTTTTTTGTGCGATTTCGAAGTTATGCGGTTTTTTTTTAAGCATTTTTTTTTTATTTCGTGCTATCGCTGAATTAACACCTTAACCATTTAAGGGATTATTCTAGTCTAGAATTTTGAACAAATCGATTTTGTTTTTTTAACATTTTTTTAATCTTTCAACTTTAAAAAATACATCCTCCAAAGAAATCTCCAAAATTCCAATAAATAACGGAGTTCAACAGGTTCTACCAATGAATGAAATCTTTAAACAGGTTTTTCTCGAAACTACTTTTTTCAACACAGTAAAAATTGGGTACGAACCTTTTCTATATAACCTTAAATTATTCCTAACAGGTTTATGTCAAAATTTAATTTTTAACTATTTAAAAAAACATTTTGCCGGTTTTCCAGATTTTTTAAAACTTCTTTTGTGTGATTTCAGATATATTTGATATAGCCATTTCAAAGTTATGCGGTTTTTAAAATGTATAGAACTCATCTTCACTTTTTTCTATGTAAGTCATAGCTTTTTTTGTGCGATTCTTTTGTGCAATTTTTTGTGCGATTTTTGTTGTGCGACTTTCTGCGGGACACATCTACCGCACAAAAAAAGTTTTAAGTGTATTTACAAATATGCAATTAAAGAGAACTATACAAATATATTGGGTCCTCCCGAAATAAATCCTATTTGAATCCAGACGAAGCGAATGAAATATATCTGTATTTTTTCTTATTGTATTTATTTATCAGCTTTATTTTTTTTTTTTTAATCATAAATCTTATTCTATTTTCAAGGGTAGGCATAGCGAATCTCGAAACCAATCGCGAATATATTCGACATTGCATGCTGATTTTCTTTGATCATTGCTAAAGTTTATTGGCGACAATCGGATAATTGGATTCAAATAAAAACTGCCATAAAAATGACCGCGTTCTTCAATCAAAGAGAATTTATTTTACAAAACAATCCACAAATTTATTTTACAAAACGTCTATAAAAAGCCAAACACAATTGTGAAAAAATAAAACTATTAATACTAATATTTGTCAAATTTAGCAACTTCTAATTACAACCTATTTCCTTTTTCGATCTTTATAGCATTGCTTGATAAGTAGAAGTTAGTTGTTAATATTGAAAACGGTTATATTTTATATTGGCTTTGAAAAAATGAAGTTTTGATTTGAAAAAAAATGGATTTCTTTCGGGATAACCTAATATATTGTTATATATTAAAAATAGCTATTTTACCGGTTTAGTTCCAATTCGAAGCCCTATTATAGTTGCACTATTAATTTAAAGATTTTTTCCAATTATGATTTAATAAATTAAATGGGCTGACATGGTTTTCCCCCATTTTCCGTGATTATTGTTTAGCACACCGTTTATTAATGAATCGCCATTACCCCTTTCAGCCCTTTGATATCGCTGGATGCAATAAGAATATTAAAAACATAATAGTCTAGTGGAGATTTAGCAACCCTGGAGTGCACCCTCTCGTGCCTACTGAAAGCCTTCCTTTATGACAGCCATGAAATGTATGGGGAGGCACGTGAGATATAAATTATGGTACGAGAAATTAAACGCCTATTTAAAAATTCCTTTCCTTGCCGGGAGGTCGAAATTAAACCTGAGCTACCTTTTAATAAGTCATCTTAGCCCGGTCACAATGGCGGCTGGCCCAACAAAAGATTTTTCGTCAACTTTTTTTTGATTTCCTCCCAAAGTTTCACCCCTTTTCATTTTTTTTCAGGTGGCTCGCTAAGAAAAAAGATTCCCATTGTTGGTACGGTGAGTTATTTCCTAAAGTTGAAAAACGGATACAAATAGAATAATTCTCGTCCTTTCGTTAAGTAAATAATTCTTTATGTCCGGGGCACTCGGATGGCAATAACTTTTCTTAAGAAAAGACCAGCTTGATGGTTCCATTTCATCATTTTTGACAGCACTTCCCGGTTCCTTTACAGGAATAAATAACTCTTAACATTTTTATTATATACACGAAAATATAAAACGCTATAAATGCACAACAAAATGAAAACTAGATGGAAAGATCTCAATATATTTCAATGAAACTTTGATGAAAAATAGGGGATGTAGCTCAGTGGTAGAGCGTTCGCTTTGCATGTGAAAGGCCCCGGGTTCGATCCCCGGCATCTCCAATTTTTATCATTTTTTAATATCAAAATATCCCTAACAGAATGTTGTAAGCAACCAAAATTTTGTTCAAATTTATCAGCATGCATGATGCGGCAGGGAAACTTCCTTATTTAAAATACGTGCCCTGTAGCGATAATTATTCTGAGAAGAATGAAATGACAATTATTCTAAAGAGCTAAATCTAACAAACAAAGAAACGATCATGCATGGACGAAGAAATAGTGCACGTTCGCCTTAGAGGCGTACTTTACGTCAAGCGTCCATTTAATCATAACCGCGCCATTTGCATTCAGGAATAACTTTAATATCACATCCACAGATAATACTCTTGGATACATCGAGATTCAAGAACATCAGGACACCCGAGAACATCGAACAATAACAGTTTAAAGCAAAACACTATCCCGTAAAGCTTCATCTCCTTGCGGGGCGATCTTTAGTAGACGACGTACTCGCTCGATTTAACCCTATATGACTTTTTTTGTAAAGTTATCTGAAATAGCAACTTTCCAAGGATCATGGCTCAACTGAAGAACAATTTTCAAACTGCTATCGATAACATACCCGTCGATACGCTGGAAAGATTAGAGAGAAGCTTCAAAACTCGACTATCTCAATGCATAGAACAGAACAAAGGCTACCTTAATGATACAATATTTAAAATATAATAAATAAAAAAATTAAAAGTTTCTCTATAACGTGAAAAAAAGAAATAAATTGATATTTCCTATACATTTTATGTTTTTTATTTTTAAAATCAGGTAGTTTCCCTGCTGCGCCCTGCATTATTTTTGATATTCATGAATCTTGATATTCTTGAAGACTTATCAAAATCAATCTCCAATGCAATCTCTTTCATTTCTACTTGATTCCCCAGAAAAAATATGACTGAACATTGTATTGGATAGAATTAAATATAACTCAAATTGTGTTGAGAACAGACAGACATACTTCAAATTTTCATTAAACAACACAAAAGATCAAACAATTATTTTTGTTATCGCTGCACATTTTTAATTTTCTCTATTTATAAAAATTATTTAAATTGATTGCTAACTACGAGATAACTCGTAGTTTGCATTCTAGGCTAGGACGCCAACTACGACTTATCTCGTTGACTGTTTACTTTCCATATATCAATAGAAAACTTCTAGGAAGAGAATAAAACATCAAAATTAGGAAACTTATTAATAAATTAACAGAAAATATAATCGTTCAGAATTCATTCTGTTACAAAATCCAACTACGAGATAATTCGTAATATTTTTTTTTCTTTAAAAAAAACTAATTTTCAATGCTTTTTGTGGATTATTATATACTACAATAATAGTTTTAATATTATAATATGATCACACTATTGAGCCCCAATTTCATTGCCTTTGCAGCTGCGACAGTTCCCGAGTGTCACCTTATTCGGTCGCGGAGATCATTTCGGGGGGGCCATTAGAAGCGACGAGACGCTCCGTATTATTATCCTCAATGATGATTCCTACGCCGATTAATGACATATACCCTCCCGGTTGGTGGAGTGCGGTTGTTTCTAATCACGTTTTTCCGGAGCGAAGACAAAAAAAGAAGGCTCAAAAGATGAAAATTAAAACGAACATGGCGACCCTCCTCTGACAAAATCTGTATATTGGTCCCACTATTCGAGAACCATGCCGGCTCGCTTTCTAAGTACACAGCAGGGTACAAAACCGTAAATTTAAAATTTCATGTCCACGAAGACATGCTCTTTCTTCACTTCTTATGACCACTTGCGCTCTGAGCGCGGGAGGAAACTAGCTAAAAGTGTATATTGTATGGGGTAGGGAAGAGTTTTGAGTCTCGCTCGCGGCCCTGAAAAATCTGCAAAACTGATGGCCCGATGGAAGTCGTAGAAAGCCCCGGAGATACATTTATCCTGGCGAAAATGGTCACAAGATTTCCGTGTCCAATCGGTCCAAATTTCGTACCACTGACACATCGAAAGAGCGCTTCTCAAACAGAACATGTTCACAGAACATGGTCTGCGTCGGTGAATGGATCTCCAGATCTCAGATTTGGGACGGCGAGTGGCCATGAGAAAATGAGAACCTGCTCAAATCATAATTTAGGCTACATATCATGAAATATTTTGAATTAAGGCATGTAAACTAGTGCAAAATAAATGAAAAATTGATATCAAAATAATAAAAATTCTCAAAGCTATGGCGTATAGTTACTAGCATGATTCCACACAATGCAGCTTTCATGTAAAAGTACAAATTGGCATATTAACAATTGCGCGCGCACATAAATTTCAATCAAATATGACCGTGACTAATTTAGCGCCCATCAATTGCAATGAAAAGCGTCAAAATTATGACTACAAAAACTGGACATGACAAACAAGTTTAAAGCATAAACGGAGAGTAGGGTTCCCCTCAAATTTGGAGTGGATAAGTTAAACATAAAAGTGATCCATCTTTCGGTTGTAATTATGCAAAGTTTCATCTGCGATAGTCCATAGAGGGTGTTTATATAGCGGTTTGTACGTATAATATGAGCACATGGAGTTGTATACAGAACTAATAATATTTCAACAAAGTAAGCAGAACGTTTGTGGACGCCATCTGTTGTTGATGCACCAGGGGTCGTAACGACCCTTGCGAACAACCATCGTAACTCAGCCCTTAACTGCCTTACAAGACTTCTCACTTCATTTGCCGGCCACGCTTTTCGTAATCGAGAAAACATTCTTCATTTATTGAAGCTGGCTACCTAAAGGCGCTCTTGACTCGGCCGATTTACACTTCCGGGGCATTTGTAAATGAATTATTTTTGACTGCAATTTTAATACGCCCGCTGAAACGGGGCGCCCGTCTCTCTTGGCGCCGCTGAAATTAATATGTCTGTCTCCGATTTCGCCGGTGGAAATTGAAGAGGAAGTTATTTTCTGTTTTAATAAACCCTCCCTCAGTAATTATGGGCGTACGTACCTGCTCTCCTGTATTTCAGCACTTAACTCAGATTGCTGCAATCTACGGCCAGCAAGGCATTCTGCTAGATTGTGTGAAAAAGTATACAGAGAGGGATTCTCACACAAAAACGGGTATTGCGCCATGAGATACGCCCCTGCTTCATCAACGTGAGATTCCTTCAAAGGTGAGTATCTTTACTCTTTGAAATGCAGCTAAAATCTCATTATCCATGTAATATATTTCAAAGGTAAGCATTTTGCATACAATTTTAAATGGGGATTAAATGCATAGTGTATCTACAAAAGTAATGGCACAGCATTCGATCGTACGTGCTGCCAAATATTGGGTTGTGTAATAATTTCCCGCGTTTTTTGCTTTTAATTTATTGTAGAAAACAATAATTATAACAACAAATTAAGCAATAATACGAGAGTAGTCCCAGAAGTGCTCAAACTAACATATACATGACAATTGTGGTTTAAATAAAAATACCATGGTAGAAAGTATTTACCGTATAAAGCTTTCAAGTTTGAAGATGCTACATTATTTAGTATTTGTTTGTTATCCATCAATAGTGAACGTTCTCATTGTATTTTAAATCCACTCAGACACCACGCCAGAAATAGCGAAGAAAAATATTGCATAAAAACTAAAAATTTTGACATGAAAAAGCTGTGCGCAAGATGGGTGCCGTGTTTACTCACAGTGGAACAAAAACAGCGTCGTGAGTGCAATAAAGCCGTGTTGTTGCGTCGACTCATAACCATGGATGAAACATGGGTTTATCACTTCACACCTTTTTTGTTTATAGAAGAGGGAAATCTTTAAATGACACTATCATTCTGGTGGTAGTGTGGGATTTTTATCCGCTAAAACTCCCATCCTTTTCAAATGCCAACCGGCCACTAGTTAAGTGCTAAGTACTAGTTAGGCTCATCGCGTGGCATATCCCTTTCGGTGTTTCATGCTGGGCAGTCAAATATCGTGTGGGTGGCATCATTGTTGGTTACTCCACAATGATAGCTATCCGGGTTTGTCTCCTTGGCTATTTTGTGGCGATACGCTCCAAAATAGCCATGCCCGGTGAGAATCTGGGTCAGGTGGTAACACAGCTAGCCACGTTTTCTTCTTTTCCACTCTTCCAGGTCTGTAATCAGTCGGTATGTCCACTGACCTTTTGTAGAACTATTCCATTGAGGCTGCCACACCGCCATGATGCTTCCTCTGGCAGCCTTATTTGTTGTTTCTTTTTGGATAGCCTGTCTCTCTTGGAAAAACTGTGTGCTATGCAGCAGCTACACTTATCGCGCTTCTGCACTGCACCCTGGTCATGTTTAGTTTCTTCTGAAAGCCATTTTCTAGCTCTTATAGTCGTATCTTCAATATGTAGTGAGAAGGACCACATCATCAGAAAAGGCAACCATTTTGACCCCTTCGAGTAGGCGCAACAGGCCATCATACATGACATTCCACAATGCGGATCCCTGTGAAACGCCCATCGTGATTGTTCGCTCTCGTCTCTCATCATTGGTGGATTATATATCAAAGTCCTCTGTTCCAAGTTTTTTTTTCCAAGTAACTCCACCAATAACAAAGATTTTTTTTCAATTTGTTTGCATTTTCTTTTTTAAGTCGGGTCTTCCTGAGACTACCCTCGTATATTCTCCATCATAATTTATGACCAGTTCCCACTTATCAACCAACTTGTTGATGCCGTTTCGTCTAAAATCTTATGATTGTGCATTGAAGAAGTGAGAAAGCCAATCTTTGAGATCTTCTTCATTGGCTAATGGTATGCCCTTAATGTGGTTGGACATGGAGCGGAAAATATGATAATCCGTGAGCGTAAGATCCAAAAAGTATGGCGGATGTGATAGAACCTCCATTTGAGGTTATTCAGAACCTCCTTGGCGATGTTTGCGGTGTATGGACGCACATTTTCGTGAAGAAGGATGTCTTGACCACGTCGATCAGGCATTTTCTGCTGAATTGCTTCATTCACGAGATGAATTTGGGCCAGACAGCGTTCCTTGTCGACAGTCTTGTTCTTTTCCAACATTTCTCAATAGATCATATCTTCATAGTACCAAGACAGTAAGTCGTCGGTTGACCTTGTCTGCGGGAGGACGTCCTTCCCGCAGCCAGATCTCTATCTCTCTCTTTCTCTCGTGTGAATAAAGTCATTTAGAGAAGAGAGTCTTTCTGTTTCACGCCCGTCCATCCCGTTGAGCGCGGGGAACGGGGAGCCGCCCAGGGACTGCCCTGAGAGCGCCCCCGCTCCTATGTAACAAAGGCAAAGTTATTTTACAAGGATATAACAAAAAAGAAGACTTTGTAGCCAATAAGGGATAGTTAAAACGCTTCAAAAATCGTCATAGAATTCGTTTGATGACGGTAACAGGTTTTTATTTTTTATAACTGCTATGGCCATTGTGTTTATGACGTTAATTCTACAATATGAAACCTTGTATTATCTATCTATATCTCATAATTTTCATGATTTTTTGAATTACACGTGCTCCTTTCCAAAAAAATCCGGACTAAGAAGGGTCGAGGGAAGTACTTTATAGTCCGACAAATTGGACAATCCGACACTGCCTTGCAAAACGTTTGTCGGATTACCGCGGGTTTTATCCCTAGAAAAATCTCATTTGATAATCTTCTATCTTATAGATAGTTCTTCGTTCATTGTTCAAAAAACATTGAAAGCCCTATGTTGAATACTAGTCACTATATTTTGTTGTTGAAGTTTGTAGGCTGAGATTTGAATAATTGGATATAAAATTTCTCATCAGTTCACGTGGCGAAACTTGAGCTTGCAAGGCTTAAGACCTCTCATCACTTCACAGTACGAGGCCAAGCCGACGACGATCGTTCCATCTCCACATTTACTTTCCAAATAACGTGTACACCTGTAGTTTCCTCAAGAATTCTCGTTTATACATAATATACAAGTCGCTTAAACTTTCTCCTGTTCCGCGCTTACCCACCGCGATCCCAGAAATGTAAACATGTAATCTCATAAACACAATATGACTCCTGGGACACGCACAGACTTCTCTTTGTGGAGTAATACCAAACTTTTGGTTATTAAATTCTCGACAAAGTAATAAAAGAAAGAAGTTGCCTCGCGCTCGGGCTTCCGTTAAACTTTGGCGGAATGAAGGCGACGCCACCTTTGTGCGCTCATATGTTGAAACGCGCCCCACATATTAAACGAAGAACGGATCTGATGAGGAGTAGCTTTCGCCGAGATATCCCTTATTGGCTCGCGGGGCTGTCACAAACGGGATAATCATCCGACGGGACTTTTAATGTCGTTAACGAACGAGCGCCCGCTGCGTGAGAGGTTTGTGCCGCCTGCGAAATGAAGAAGACTTTATTATTCCACGCTTTTAATAAGACTTAATTAAGTTATAATTCCAAATATGCCTCGCGTATATATTTCAACCCGTCTTAAAGTATTACACACGCCGGAATTCATTTTTAAATCATCAAAAACGATTTATATTTGCCTAATAATAAACTATTCCCCCTTTTGACGTAATCTTTTTGAATTATTTTTCTTAGCTATACAAATAAACTATAAATAAAAACGAATAAATTAGGATTTAAAAACATTTTTTGAATCATATTATCGAACATATTCGTTGAAAAACATCAAAATATACATTTAAACTTTTTTAACCTCCAATATATTTTTATTTTATCGAATTTTCAAATTTAAATTGGATAAAATTTATATCTTTGATTTTATATAAATATTTTCATAATAATATAATTTAATTGCAATTTTAAAAAATATCAAGCGTGGAGCAAAATATCCCCGCTGTGCCATTTCGATATGACCTATTTTAAATCTCATTCGACCATATATTGTTTTTTATTTTTAAAGTCATTTTTCGGTCATAACACATCGTTTTACGCGTATGAAAATGTCATCTGTCATAAATTAGATGTACGTCAAAACCATCTTCCATTGCGGAATTAAATCAAAGGTGGTTTTAATTTATAATTGTATATTTAATTTCTTCAAAACCATTTATATAAATTAATTCAATTATATTAATCTATTTTGAATAAAATCAATTTTATACATTTTATTCATGAATAAATTTTCTGAATCATTTAATCTCTTTGAAAATACTTAAATTTATTTCCATTGGTAAATATGAACTTATGAGCAATACTCATGGTCAATATATAGCAATACAATAATGTATTATACGAACAACCACAGTATAAAAAATGATTCTGCGAACAGTCAAGTGATGTTAAGATTTGAGTCATTATAGCAAGACATAAGGATGAGATATTCGACTCGTTTATTGACAAGAGTACTGATAAATTTCACAATACTTACCCTAGAATCCTCATTTGGTCAAAATCACTTGTGGGAATAACATAGGCATTGTAAAAATATTGTTTATGTGCGCAGTTTGTTATGCGAGACGTGGCATTGCAATGCATGCCGGCTAATCACTATTATGTATAATTATAGCTTAACCGGACAATGCAGGGGTATTACTTTAGTTGCTAAATTGAATTTCAATATACATCTCGATAACATTATTGCTAAAGCCTATAAACAACTAGGACTAATACTACGGATAGGGAAAACTTTTATTTGAATAAGCACAATAAAGTCATTGTACAATTCGTATGTACGCAGCGTTTTAGAATTTGGGAACATGATTTAAAACCTACAATACGCCAACTTGAGAGGGTTAATAAAAAATTTGTAACGTTGCTTGATTACCGTACGGATCATTCTTATGCCGATTATAGTGAAAAAATGAGACTTTATTTTTATTTACCATACGGCTGACTCGAGCGCAAAGGGTTGATACAAAACAGCAAAATATTATATGAAATAAGATCATTTTTATTTCGGTATTAAAATATTACGCTATTGTTTTAGAGATAGCAATAAATTACTATTTACAAATATATATTCGATACACAAACTATTACTTAAATTACAAAAAACACTATATCCAACATGTAAGACATGATAATTATTCAAATGCAAATTTTTTTAACAAGCAATCCGATTATAATATCATACGGTAAACCAACGATCTAAACATTACTATACATCTAGGATAACTTAAATATAGCAATATAATGTGTTAAATCGTGCTCAATTTAATTTCGATAAGTACATGAATATAATTTTTGTCTTTTATAAATTGTTTATAGATTGTTTAAATTTTAATTCACTGGAGAAATTAATTTATTAAAAATACAAATTCGCTAGTCGAATTTCCAAAAATCATCCGACGGCAATTCCACGGGTGGTATTTCCATTTCCTTGAGGGACGATAATTTAAAACCTTCCTTTTCGGTGTTGCCGTTGTCCATATCTTCCACTTTAGCTTTGATGATACGTTCAACGTCAATAGTATTCAATTTCTCTTGAACCTTTTCGCGTATCGGCCCTTCAATGGCATCCATAATCTGATATCGCAACAAATTCGGTAAAATATTTACAGCGAGTTCAACGACATAATCAATTGTCCCGGCGCCGTTGCATCGCACCTGGATATTTCCAAGCTCCAATTGAAGATCTCTGAACTGAGGACGTTTCCTCGTATCCAACGCCTGTCCCAACACCATTCTCACGGTTATATATTCAATAGAAAATGAGGCAGTGCCGGCACGCGAAACCAGTCCCCCGACGAAACTTATCTCCCAATTTGTACGCCCTTCAAGCCGCTGCGTGCCAATTTCAAAATCGGCAATAACCGTATTATTCTCCATCGACAAATTAATATTTCCGACTCGATAGAATGATGAAAGTCCAGTTACCCAATTATTCGATAATTGAGCTTTATAAAAATCCTTTGTGAAATTATAATCGCGAATCGAATAAGGATCGAGATTCATTCGACGAACTTTATTACGAGTATCCGCTATCACCATATCCAGCGGCGAAATCGAATTCGGAAATTCCATATCTCCAGCGACGTTATCTAAATTTTTGTTAATCTCTTCGCGTAATTTCGCATACGCTTCTTTCAAGACGAACGGCTTGATGGAATCAAAGAGGAAATTACCGACGGAATTAATAATGCCCTGGAATAATGAACCCATGAATCCGAGATTTTCAAAATTCATCGCGATCTTGCCGAATTTGATATCCATCGAGATGTCTTGAGCTCGTAATTTACCGTCTCTTTCCACGTCCAAATTGGCTTTACCTTTGACCGTCACATCGGTCAATTGCACGGTGAAGGGTCCTTGCGATTTGCTCAGCCATGATGACATGGTGTAATTACCCAATATGTTCAGCTTATCGATCTTGAGAGCCGCGTTAACCTGCGTTGAAAGAATAAAAATAAAGTATTATTCTGCGATATGATTTTAGCTTTATATCAAACGTCAAGACTTACCTCCATGAGGGAGATCTCCGCTTTAACGTAGAGAATCCTGAATTTGCTCAAGCCGTAAACGTTCATATTATTGAAATCCATTTTTGCAACGGAAAAACTTTGCTTCATTTTGGGAATAGGCATTGGATCGGGGATATCAGCCCCGGGCATGCCAACAGGATCGCTTTGTTTGTAGTGCTCTAAAATCTTTAATATCTGATCTGCCATCGCCTTTTCGCCCTCGGCCAGCTTCTTGTTATCACCGTCTGTGTAATTAATACAATAAATTAAGTAAAACGTTCAACGTTTGCCCTTCGCATGCATGTGGTCATTCTGTGGTTTACACGCTTTAGATCTATGATCTAAATCCGCACTCGCTGTATAAAAATCATTGCATAATACTATATAATATATTTGCATATACGCCACTTATCATCCATATAAATCCACTTATCTGTCAGGACCATTGCAGTGTGTATGAAGCTTGTATATAAATAAATAAGCACTATTGATAGCACACAATATTTAGTCATTTCTTTTCGTAAACATAAACAATACACTTGAAACATCTTGGAAGCGGTCTGCATGAATCATGCGCCAACAGCAAAGAAATCCTCCTAGGATAGGAACGAGCAAGAGCGGCCTTTTTGCAAATGATGAGTGTGTTGACCTCATAACTGGCTTTAATGGAAAAACAGATCACGGTTAGAGCTGGCAGAAGACACCATGGCTGAAGAACCTCCGGCAGTAGACCAGTCTTAACTTCTGGTTGCCAACGTTCTTGGAGGACACAAAAAAGAAGATAATTTTTGAATAAATATAATTAGATTAACATGTATGCCAATACTGTGCTTTTATAGAATCGAAACTTTGACAATGAGAGCAAATAAGAGAAGACGTATAGACGCATTCGAAATGTACTGCTGGAGACGTATGTTGAGAATCCCATGGACGACGATACGCTCCAAATCATCTATCCTAGATGGGTTAAAAATAAAAACAGGACTGTCAACCACTTGCTCAAGATGTATCTTATAATTATTTGGACACATTGCTCACAGAAAAGATGATAATCTTGAAAGGCCGATGGTAACAAGCCATGTAGAAGGTCACCATGGACAAGGACATGCTCTCAAAAGGTATTGGAGGGCCATCATCAGCACTGATTGATTTAATTCAGTCCGTCGTAGAATTTATCAAAAGCGCATGGAATGGATCAGTGAAGCAAAGCAAAAAGGCAGTCTTCGTCACCTCAGATGTGAAGAATGCTTTCAACACCACCCGCTAGAGCAAAACACTTAAACCTTGCCGACGACGTGGATGTCCTGATTTAAGCCAAAACAACAGAAGAACTAAGTATCACTGCAATGGAGACGTTATGCATAAATGTTGAGACACCGAAATCAAGGGAATTGATCCCAGCGATACAAAAATGGTTCCCGCGTCAACACAGAGAGCTCAACTATCACCTGACCCAGATGCTGACGGGACATGGGTGATATAGAATCACTCAAATTTCAAATATGCTATAACATTTGACGCAACGATATTTGAAATTAGAAAGCTTAAACAAATATACCATAATTTAGATCTGCGAGTCCGAAAATTCTATATATATTAGAGATTACGGCGACCCTTAACCTTTCAATGATCTATCAGTCCTATTCCAATCATAGAATGTTAAATATTTTAATACGCAATATTAGTTGTATAATAAAATTTAAACACGTTTAATAATGTTTAAAACTAAAAAACGACATATTTAAAAAAAACAGCCTTCGAAATAATTCAACAACTCTTATAATAAAGGCTTTAAATGCAACTATATTGCAAGAAAACATATACGATATAATTATATATATATATGAAGAAAATCCACGTTAACATTCGCTATTCAAGGTCTACGGTATTTATAATTATTCATGAACCAGAAAGAAGGTAAAAACTCACCATTTTTGGCAGCAAATATATCACAGCTGCATAAAGCAATCACAAACAGAACATTCAATATCCGTCCCATGACTGCTCTTGCATGCGACTTAATTGAATGAAATCCAATATGTCTGTATTAAGTGTGTGTGGAGTAGGGGGTCAGAGGTCGTAGCCTTTACAATCGTCACAGTCCTTATCTCTCTGGTTATATACCAAATAAAACAAATATTTTACATTGATATGTTTATTGCCATACATATTTAAAATAATTTTCGAATCGGTAGCTAAGCAGCAACCACCAGTCATAATTTCTTATGACTAATGAAGGCGTACAATGACAATAAAATATATTATAAATAATAGTCACAAACACGAAATTTAAATTTAGAGTTTAAAAAACGCAATAAGATTACTGCTTCTTAAAAATTATAACGTACATTATACCTTCAGTGCAGGGAACGGTGATACAAAAATTGCGCTAATATAACATATTACAAGATTGAAAAACTGCATGGTGAATTTTTAACCTGACTAGTTATCATTCCATTTGTAGCTACAATTTCGCGCGTGTGAAATTTAATGCGACACTAAATTTCTACACTCTTCATTTTTCAACGGAAACTCCTCCTGCTCGATGCTCGTTTATAATCGACATACATTTGATAAAAATCACCAATTGTCAAAAATAGCGTGTTAAAATACAATCGTTGAATAAAAACATTTACAATCTCGAGAGGCAGCCAATGTGAACGCTGCCGTGTCAGTTTGAATAATCTTTTAAATTAAATATTAAACATTTCCACATTTTAATTAACACAATAAAAAGAAAAAACAATCCTAAAAATATGAGTCTCGTCAAATACCATAAATGACCGTGAATTGCAAGCGTCATGCTGCTAAACTGTCCTGCAAGCTACTGGCCATTTTATTTATTACACAACATCCATAAACACACTTCATCATCACAAACGGCACTATTTCACGATTTGGGCGATTCACCGGCAATGTTTCTGATCATGGGCCCTCTCAATTCGGGGAATGACGGCACTTTGCCTTGCTTGGACGAATTATATTTATGAAATACGGCTTTGAAGCGAGACGTTTCGACTGATCTGGCAATGATGGCGATCTTCTTGATAATTTCAGAAATATGTTCATATTTATATCCTGAATAATATGCAAGTGTGGGTGTCCAGCATTTTTCAGGCGGTGAATTCGGCGATAAAATAGATATCGACAGGCAGACTGCACTGGCTGCAATTTCAGACGGTCGATAATGAGCCATTCCATATTCTACTAAGCAAAGATCTATCAAGTACTTAGCGAGATAATGATTCTTTGATTGAACTCTGGCTGCTTTTATGAATCTAAAAATTAAAAAAATGTCAATCAATAAAATATCCTAACGATACTAATTTAAATAATATGCAAATCTTTCCATACCTTCGTTCAAAGTGTAAAGGAATGGGCCTACCCAAGCTAAATTTTAGCTTAATTAAAATTTCTCTTTCGCATTTCAATATTTGAGATTTAGTATATGTGTTATCAGTGATGTATACAAAATCTTGTATATCAGGTACAAACATCTCTTCATATTTACTAGCAATCAACAAGGCTGTGATTCCAACCAGCTGGATTTGATCCTGTTCAACTGTTTTTACCAACTGAAAATCAAAAATGTTTTTTTATTATCACCTATTTAAAAACTAAATTAACACGTTCGTCGCCCACCGCGAATCAGTGATGTTGCAATGAATTCAATACTCAGGGATTGCGATGCAATACTGTAACCTACGGAATAAACATGAAACTGCATAATGTGGATGCCGCAACACTGACTGATGAAATCGAATGTAATCCATAAGCAACAATTGAAAAAATATCAGCCAATCTCGGATACTCATAGTCGAGTGTTCAAAGAAATTGGGAAGGTTTGGAGACAAGGAAGATCGCATCAACGCATGTGAACTTTTAAAAATGGAATTTGAAATGCCGTTTTTAGGCGACTTAACCTTTTTGTGAGTACTTACGGAAATATCCGTTTTGACCTTCACTATTCAGAAAGAGCACTCTTGTGCATTGAAGCTCCGAGGCGGACAGAGACAAAGAGAACTTAGCGCAGTTCGGGAGACTGAGACGGATAGTTCCTCGCATGATTGTATAGATCGTTAAGTCCAAATTTATCCACTTAAAATGATTTCGATTTCAAGTGTGTTATTTGTTTACGCAAAGAACCTACCGAATCGAATATTGTGCTTGCCGTTCTTCGCTGTGTGTTGAATGAGTCTTTGTCCAATTATCATTTCCTTCTAAAGGAGGAGCACTTGAATCGATTTTTTGTGCATTGTTTATGTAAAGAAATGACGAGTGTTCATGACAAGTGGCTCTGCCTCGAATTGAAGATTGTCTTACGCTGATTAGGAGCTGACAGAAAGTAATCGGTGTAAAGCGATTATGACATCAACGACTTCATCGATTTTAAATTTGCTCACTAACGAAAAGGTTAATAACTGGAGATGATAAATGGCATCTTTACTCTAATTATGGACCCAAAAATCAATGACTATCGAAGAGTCGGATAGAAAAACCGACCCCTAAGCCCAGCCTGACAACAAAACAAGGATTTTATAGGGATGTTCTGCAGATGAAGGTTTATTCCACGCATGAACGCCTTTATTCTTTCAATAAAGCGGAGCACAACAGTCGTGGATAGCAGTGGAGTATGGTGAAAATCGTAAAGCAAAGTGCAGCGCAAATGGTGGTGCAAGCAGAGACTCTTTGCTGACCAAGTCTTCGAAGAGGCGTTGGTCTGTTAACGATCAAGAACGAACTCCCAAGTCATTCATTTGACTCAAACGGGTCTCATTTTTACCTGGCAACCGACGCCAAGCACCCTTTTCTTATCTCCAAGACCGACGCCAGCTGCGTTATCTATCCAAGCAGTTGGCGTCGGTTCCGCCTCTTCAAACTGTGTTTCGGGCGCGCGTCACCCCTAAATATGAAGCTACAATAGCGGAATCCCGTGGATTTCATGCACTGTATTTAACAGTATAATTATTTATTTTAAGCCTCCACGCTCCATCACCCCAAGAAAACACCAATGTATCTTACAATTCTGTGAATTCATCACTTGCAGAGAAGACAATAAAAAATCTTGACAACCTGGTGCTAACAGCCCACATAGAAGGTTGTCGCTAGTCCGACTAGATAATACTGGCCTTCCATTATTAGATGCACTTTGCATTGCAGGTCACAAAGGACCACCACAGTGGTGACCTTGTGTCTTTCTTCAATATACTTCATGGTTTCCTTTATAGGAATATTAGTAAATAATGAAGTTACATCAAAGCTGGCCAGGATGTCTGGTTTGTGTATTTTGATAATCCAAAGAATTTTGGAACCTTCGACGATCATATCCTCATTTTTTTGGTTACTTTTTTATTATTGTTGTTATCTTTATGTCAGTCTCTAGCATTCATTATTACGGTTTCATTGCCTCTTTGGCTACTGGGATGATGACTACATCTTCGTTCCTTCTCAATTCGTTTAGACACATCCTTTCTTTGTAAATAATATAAAGCGTCAGTAGTTTCGCATTGTGAAGAACCATTTTTAACATAATTAAAAATATATATACATTTATAATTGGGCTGGTTTCAGGCCTACGACGAGAACACCCAACTCAAGACATTCCTTGTGATGGATTGCTTAAGGTATGGCAAATAAAATAACCTAGTCGTATTTAAGTGGAGGAAGAAAACGCCACCTAAAATACACGTCAGAACCCCCGCTTCTGGATGACATGGCGCCGTATGTGTTAAAACATAAAATTAATAATCACCTGTAAATATCGATCGATGATGCCCACTGTTAAATGTAAAGTCTCAAGCATCAATGTAAACTGCTGATGAACCTCAACCAGCCAGTCAATAAGCATAGCTCTCATCTTTGGTGTCACGCACAGCTTGAATATAAAAAAGAGACATAATTAAATATTAACAATAAGACAATAATAATTAGGGAATCGTTTCAAATATTACCTGTCCGTTAAGATGTTTCTCTTTAATATCGAAACTCAACTCGAGATCCATGAGATAATTATAAATATCTTTAATATATATGCCCATTAAAATTGGGCTATTCCCGTCGCCCGAGTCTATATCTTCAACTCCATCGAGTAGCTCAGTCGAATAAGCCTCGGCTTTGATGGTTCTGCTCACTCTTTGTTCCTTCAGGTTAAAATCTTTCTTTATAATAGAATTGGTTTCGGACTTGTCCTCCACTTTGGGTCGCACAGGTAATTTAAAATGATCTTTATTTAACAAATTTTCATAAGGTTTTAATACTGGAATGGTGGAAGATATCTATAAAAAAAAATAATAAATTAAAATTCCGATCATTACGAGAAAAGCGTGTAACATGTCTGAACGGCGATTTTACTTTTGTCTGCTTCAGCCGATTGGAAATGCTTCCGGTTTTCGCCGCCAATGTTGTAGAGCTATCTTCTCGAATCAATAGTTTTTGTTGATCATCTTTTTGATTGCTCTTTATCGAAATGCTAGGCACCTTTGCCAAAAGTCTGGAATCAACTTTGGCTGTGATATTTTTGTAACTAAAATTGAATATGATTTTTTTTAGAAAAAAAAATCTATATTAATTTATTCACAAGAAAAAATATTATTTTGAAATACCTTCTGGTGAGAGGTCGAGCGGCTGGCTTTTGTATATCATTGCTAATCTGTGTTTTCCCTTTGGGCGCCGCAACAACAGGCTGATTTCTAATATTGCTGCTGATATCACCCAAAGCTGTTCTCTTGGTTGTGATTGTTTGTAAGCCCCCTTTGACGGTATTCTGAGCCTTGTTTTTATTAGCGAATGTATTTTCTTGATGATTGAGGTTCTGGGAAAATAAATACATTTTATATAAATACAATTCTAATAAAATAACACCAAAACCATACAAAATTGTTATATCAAAGTAAACAGTTATGAGATCTTGTCTATTCTCGTATTTTCTTTTTTCTTTCTTTTGATGAATAAATGTATATATACGGACATGTGGTGCAGAGCAGTGCTGTGCAACTGGTGTGCCTTGAGCCGATACAGACGTGACAAGGTCAAATGAGAGAATTCCATTAGATGTATTCTGGATTTCTGTTAAGAAAGAATATCCTCGCATTTCTGACAAAGTCATCTTAACACCACTTCCATTTTCTATAGTTTTTATGTACGAGGCAAGTTCATAAAGTAAGTGTACTGTGAACATAACAGGCTAACAGGCATGAGTGGTAGAGGAGGATCTCTTGACAAAATGAGCACAGCAGGAACACGGTAGTACGTAAACTCACGTAGTATCCAGTTGCGTGAAAGATGTCAATAAGAAATCCTACCAAGTGCGAGCGAGTTTCTTGAGCGACTTGAATTGGAAGGTGAGGGTTTTCTGTGAGTGGCTCATTATACTGTCTTTACCGTATTCTCCATCTTGTCATTACCCCATCCCCATCTCAAAAAGAGCATTCATAAGAAAAGGAAGGAAATGCCTACAAGAGGAGTAAGCGCCACCAAGGCACTCTTGGATTCGTTTGCTTAGGATTGTCATCTTTTCACCTCCTTGAAGGCATACATGAGTGGAATTAAATTTTCAATCAACGAGCAAGTACAGAAAGAGGTTCTGAAGTGGAAGAAGGAGCTGGTGGGAGAATTCTTCAAGGAATGCATAAAGAAGTTTGTGTGCCATGACTCACCACATGCATTGAACGGGATGGCAATTATATGGAAAAATAGTCAACAAGTGTATCAATAATATCCTGTATTTTTTTTCAAATACACGTTTTCTAAAAAAAATAAAAACCTAGTACGCTTACTTTCTAAACATCGTATGTGTACTTATGAAATAAAAATGTATTGTAAAATTTGTGTATCAAATCATTATCTATTATTTTAGCTTTTGAAGTGTTGCTGAATTTAAGGAAGAACTTGGAAGGTTGCAGAGCATTGATGTCGAGTACAGTTAAGCATTTTTATAAGAGGTCTATGGAACAATTTATCTATCTGATAATATTAAAGAACTCGATGCTACCATACGCTGAAAAAAACATGTTACTCGTATGATATTTTCAACATAATAATCCGAAGCAATGTGAAAAAGTCCTGGAGTGGCCGAGTCAAAATGTCGACTTAAGTTTTATAGAATAACCATGGAAGGAGTCGGAGCATCAAGTTATTGCCAAGCTCGTGATCGAGCTTTGATATCAAGCACTGTTGAAAAATAACTAAATTGAAAGTTCCATATTGTTCGGAAAGGACTAAAGAGAGATTGTAAGATCTGCTCTGGCCGAATTAAGTCTGACGGAAGACATCAAACCTTGAGTTATCATGATGCGTGCCCTGACAAACTGAAAATGCATATCGGAGATCGTTTTGTAAAATATCACACAAAACTTATTACAGAGCAGTAGTATTTAACATAGTTTGTTCTATAAAAAGCAGATATTTTAATATTTGTATATGTTTGAGTATAAAAATCCACTCCTAATTTCACCGACACATCTTTCCTGGTAGTGTTCAATAACGTAAAATCATCTCCATCCCTGCAAGAGAAATCTGAAACGCGCCCTGAATGCAACGGACAAATACTTCCATAAATGGAAACTAAAATTGAATCGCCACAAATCTGAAGCAATCTTACTTTTGCCAGATCCTCTAGAAACCCACACATCTCCTCGTCTCAAGCTCATAGCTCTGGGGGCAGCTCATAGACATTTAGGATGACATGCATTATATTTTGGATTTAAACGCTTTCCAATGGATACAAATTGATAATTCGGAGATGAAACATGCAGAAAAATTTGCGCCTTGAAATCATTTTGTTCCGGGAAGATTTAGCTCTTAAAATTCAGCCAAGTCGCTAATGAAAACGGTTATTTTTATAAATCTACTGAATTTGCAGTCTTTATGATAAATTAATCATATTTAGGGTGCTTGATATTTTAAAACTCTCTAACGAACTTAACAGAGCATTTAGTATCATAACTAGTTATGGAATGTTTTACAACTGCCAAACTGCAATTATGGTATTTTTTAAGCATAGATAAACAGTTTTAATCTGGCACCATCCTGACATCCAACATTCAGTCGAGATGCTATCGCAACGGCTATTGCGTCAATTTCAAAACAAGTTTTTTTTTATACGGTGTATATTTAAACGCGAAACCGTTAACTATGTATTCGCACAAAAACGGGATTGTCTTAGCGAATTACATAGAAGCCATTTTGAATTATTTGCACAATAAATCGCAGATTTAAACTAAGACAAATTTGAATACAAAACTCAACGGACACGAAGTTCAATTTATACCTGACATTTTAAAGGCATTTTATAACGATCGTTGCGGAGATAGTCGTATGATTCGATTAATATGTGCGAATAAAGATATTCGCTCGCATCGACTTTGGGATTGAAGCGCGTTGCGCCGGAAATCAGCTGGAAGACCTCGGGAACGAGGATGCGTGAAAGTGCATATTTGCATAGTCGAGTTCCAGCCGAGTGCTTGCAACAATAAGTCGGCTATGATGTCGGTAGAGAGATGGTGAGACTTACGATGTAATTGCGACTCTTCAAGTCCATGGCGGAAGGCAGCTGCGCAGCGCGACTCGATTCAAGCGAAGCAGAGACGTTGTCGGAATGAGCACCCAACACAGTAACAAATTCTCAAATTAACGGACACTGCCCAGCCGATCGCTAGTCTTAACAGCGTTTCAAACGGTCATCGACGACGCGAACAAAACGACTCGCCGTATTTTATGCGACCAACTGCATTTTAAAAATAATATTTGAATTTAAATCCAGAAAAATATATCATCATGTATTTGAAGCCGAAAAATAATTTTAAAATGGAAATAAATTTTATTGTATGTATATTTATCATTTTAAAATAATAATATTGCATTGTATTATTTAATATTTATTAATGTACACTTAAGCCTTTTGTTGTGCGGTAGATGTGTTCCGTGGAAAGTCGTACAAAAAAATTTAAAATATATCCTAAATCGCATAAAAAAGTTAATAAAAAAAACAGGAAAATAATAAGGCAATTAAAAAATAACATTTTTTAAAACAGTCAAAAAATTCAATCGAGTCATTTTTGGCCTTATTTTGTCACAGTTTTAATTTTTTTTTTTAATAGTTAAAAAAATAATTTTGGCATAAATCTGGTAGGAATAATAAACGGTTATGTAGAAAAGATTAGTACCCAGTTTGAAGTAAATTGTTTAATTAAAAATTGTAAATAAAATATCTTTATCTCCGTAAGTAGTTGGAATTTTGGAAAATCCTTTGATAATGTATTTTTAAAAGTCGAAACATTAAAAATATGCAAAAAAAAACTGAAATCATTTTTTTTTTCAAAAATTTAAACCAGGATAAAGAACCTGGTTATAATTCAGCGATAGCAGATGCGATATGATTTACACCAGTGGTTCCTAACCTAGGGGGAATTACCCCTGCAGGAGTAAAACAGGTGTTCTGCGGGGGTAATCATGCTGGTAATTTTTGGTATGTAGATAATAAAATGGCAAATCAGCGCCATGTAGCTGAGCACAAATTTTAAAGAGGGGTAAAATCAGTTTCCCTGATAGGCCATAGGGGTAACCATACTGAAAAGGTTAGGAAGCACTGATTTACACAGTCCCAAATTATTATTTTTTTTCCAAATTTTGGTTAGTGTTGGTGATTTATTTCCTATCCTATTCCTATTTATTTTATCCAAAATAGATAATTTAAAAAAATGTTATGAAATTTTAAAAAAAGCTGCTTTAACCTTTCTGTCAATTAAAGTGGTCTGGCTAGACCATTTTGTATGGAAATGGACGAGAAAAAACGCAAGTTTTTTCGTTTTCCTGAGATTAATAATATTTTTTTATTTATTTAAACGATTTTTTTTCAAATTCATAACGATACAAAACTTATCACTCGTTTACGCTTTTATGGCAAGTTTAAAATGGCTGGTTATGCTCTTGATAAACTGGCTCCTGGCATTTTTTACATACAAATCGGAGTTTTCTTTGAAGCTTGTCGTTCACCTGGCCAATTCTACATGATCATTTCTAATATACTAAAATCTATGTTCATCATTTCTTTTACATTTGGTGACACCAGCTGATCCGTTAGGATTTATAAACATTTTTGGCATACATCGGTGGGATGATTAGTTCTCTGGTTACTGGAGCCAGACCACTTTCATTGACTCTAGGGATATAAATAGAGACATGGACGACTGAGCTACCATCTGACTCAGCTTTTCAGTGGGCACGGTTGCTTCGGAGCCTACCTGAAATGGATAGGCAAAGAGGCGACCACGAAGTGTCACCACTGCGGGATTGAAATGGATGATGCAGAGCACACGTTGTTTGAATGTGAAGCATGGGAGGAAGAGCGGATAGTTCTCCGCGCCTCCATAAAGGAAGGAAGCATGAGTAAGACTGAGATGATGAACTCTATGTTTAAGAATGAGGAAGAATGGACGGCATGGGGAGTTTTTGCCACCAAGGTGATCGCGGCAAAGGAGAACGTCGAGAGAACGAGGTGAAAAACCGCAACTACGGCTGCTGCAAGAGACGAAACCTCGCAATGGAAAGGAGGACCATTGAGTCTAAGTGTCGCATTTCGCAAATGCTTAACGGCGCGGCCAAACGCGACAAGAGACGAACAAGGAGGGGTTTTAGTGGGTAACCGGATCTTTAGTTTAGTTAGTTTAGTGTAATTCCGGAATCCCACACTACTGTCTAGTACGGGCTCGGCAATGTATTTAAAACATTCCCCCTCCTTGCGAAAGAAAAGGGATATCCATTTTTTTTTCACATAGAAATATCCTTTTTTTCTCGAAACACAAGGATCCCGAACATTTTTTTAAAACTTTAAATTCTGTAAAACCCTTCAATGAACAAAGTCAGGGAGTTTCAGTAAGATCTATACATAGCTTCTATTTAAAAAAAAAACTTATCGCAAAAGCAAAATGGTCTAGCCAGATCATTTCATTGATAGAAGGGTTCAAAATAACCGCATAACTTCGAAATTGCGCAAAAAGAGGTTTGACTGTAAACGGTTTTTTTTTAAATCAACAATATGTCTAAAGTTATAAAATGTAACTCACGCGCTATAAATAAAATATTAAATATTTTATTCATAATTTGCTCAAATATCTAAAAAAAAATATATATAATAAGAAACTGACTGACATCTCATTATACAGATTAATTGAATTGCTTTTATTAAAAATAAATTATTTTTAATAATCACAATTATTCTTCTAAATTTATTTACATTATTTTTACAATGTAAATAAAATATTTTTTCGTCGATAGAATCAAATAAATGAATTTAATATGCAATTAATTTAAAAATAATAATATTCGTCGTGTACGTCGACGATGGACACCGCAGATGCGATCTAAGACCAAATGATTGAACGCCAACAACGTGCTCTGGCACTCGTGCTCCACCCGGCCTGCCGAGTGTTTCTCCTCGCGCTTTACATAACGCAATCGGTTACTTTCCGAACTGTGAATCGTCCGACAAGCCGAATCTGTCACCCGCGCGTGGAAATAAATCTCTAAAATTATTTTTTTCAAACGAGGTAATTCAATTAAACGTCAGCTCTCATTTTTCACTGATGATTCCGCTCCTCAAACTAATGACGTATCTCAATAATTCTCTCATTTTTGAAACTTTTCCTTTGTAACTCGACGCTGCGACGTCGTCAGACCGAGTGTGAAATTATTGCTCAAATATGGCCATCGAATCGGATATGTATAGCGTTACCAAACTTAAAATAGAATACCTGGTGGGTGCATTAAATGTGTGCCTCGAGATGGTCCACGTCGCAGATATATTCTTATTTATTCAATATGTAAAACACCTGTTTTAAGATAAATATTTTTTAATATCGTCCAAATTTATATTCTTATATTCGCAAAGCGATAATTAAATATTTTCCATTTCATTCAATAAAATATATTGATCATTTTGAATAGTATTTGCAACCATGGTGCATCATGGACCTCGACCTTTGGTGCTGTGCGGACCATCCGGCTCAGGAAAGAGTACGCTCCTTAAAAGATTGCTTGATGAATTCCCCGATAAATTCGGCTTTAGCGTTTCGCACACGACGAGGAACCCACGCTCCGGTGAAAAAGAAGGCATACACTATCATTTCATAGATAGAGATGACATGGAGAAGGCTGTAGCGCAAGGAGATTTTATCGAGAGTGCATGTTTTAGTGGAAATATGTACGGAACAAGGTAAGATTTATACATCGATTAATATTCCAGTTCTAACAACGGAACTTGAATCGACAATTAAATAACAATATAAGTACATCCGATGTTAATCGTAGACAATGCAAATAAAGCTTATCGATATATGCATTTTTTGAATAAATGCCCAATCAATAAACTGATAAATGCGCTACTTAAAGTCAACGACTTCTGAGAAAATTTATTCGATTGCATTCAATATTTTTCTTGTTGGATTCTCGTTTAAATATTTTATTTTGATCGTATAATTTTATTCCATTAAATTCTTGCGTCAATGTAGAAAATCACTAAATAAGTTCATAGGATGATTATAAAAACGATAATTTTTAGGTCCGCATACTGATGTTAATCGCTGCGAGACGGATCCGGAGAATACGACAGACGACGAAGCGATTCAATGTGCGATTTTGCCATTGTTGCGATCGACTCGGCGTTTTCTTCTTTATTCTGGGCCGTTTTTCTGCAATTTATCGCATAAAACGTACCGATGACGCCGTATAATATTTCCTATTGACGATTCTTTCTCAGGCTAATCTATGAATTAAATACCAAATACGCTGACCAAAACCTTATCAGCTGACATTTGTGCTTTCGGTCGCTTTGGTGGCTTTCGTAGGTTTCTATCTGCTCATCTGACTGTCGATTATATAGCATCGGATCCACGTTTCATCCTATGCCACATACGGCATGAAAAAATCATTTTCATTTCCATGTAGCGTCACTAAAATTGCTGCAACTTGTGAACCAATCGTCGAATCGCTATGAAATTTTGTCGTGTCATATTTGAAGGCTTTCTACTTCCTAAAAATCATATGGATTCGTCGATAGCGCTGCCAATTCTGCGTCATCCTACGAACTTAGCGAGTGATATTATAAATGTGCACACAATGTCTTTGTTCAACAAGACCCAAATCTATTTTGGGTTCTCTTATTCTAGCTGCGGATCAAACTAATTTCCGATGTATTCCATATAATGTCCTTTACAAATCGCATACGATTCAAAGGACGTCCGTTTAAGTCGATTAATGATTCTTCCTGATCCCAGATCATCAGTATAGGTACAAAATTTGCTATGAATTAAATTGTTAGCTTATCTGCACCGTATGATATTAGAGTTATTGCATTGTTTATGTCACACTTGACTCGTTTCAATCATGCAATTATAATTACTTCACGCTCATTGTAAATAGTCGGCTGCATGTGTCGAATTTTAGTCAACTCATTTCGACGCTGCCGCATCGTATTCAAAGCTCAAAGTACGATTTTGCAGGCTCGAAAATCTCCATTTTCCTGTATACGCACATCCAAATATCATTTTGTTTTTTGGATTACATTTATTAAATATATTCTTAACATGTTCTGCATCAAATTTACATTTTTATCACTGAAGCAGAACGACAGATAGACGTCGACGCTAATGTTATATTTGTAGATTCTACGTTTATTGCGTAAAATTTATCGATAACCCAATCAAATATTCCGTTAAAAGCATGTTTTAATGCATTTATTCGCTCGTGTTCATTGTCGTTTTATTCTAACGACTCTACGAATGCGAATATTAAGGGCCCAGATTCTACAATGTCATTTATTTAAGACGTAATATGGCATTCCGATACCTGCAGCTTCACCGCTAGGATAATAATCCGTCTTGAAATGCAGCCATACTTTATAAAGTCCTTGAATGCACAAGGGCAAAGAAGCCATAACCAAAGAACTACAATTTTGAAATAAAAATTAATCCATTTATCCACACGACTTGAATTTACAACGTAGATACATGCGGATAAAGATCTTAATTGCTATACAAATATGTGAGTTTTTCTAATGCGCTGAGGCAGCATTTTACTGTTCTTCGGAGTCGCTTTGTCTTTAATAAACACACCATTGTGCAATTAAGGCCAATCCATTTCTTTTGTCCGAAGAAACTAATTTCTTTTTATGGCCTACACGAACGCCTCGTAGTAATTAAATATCAACAGTAGAAACACAGTCGTAATTTGTTTTATTTCACGCGACAATAACATATTTTTATCATTCGTATATTTGTGGCATTTGTGGTTTTGGAAAATATAAACTTGTACTTGTGTTTTTCGACAGATTATAAATGTAGATAGTCGGTATTATAATGTTTTTTATTCACTTTATATCACAGAATGTATACCAAAATGCTTCAACTTTTTAAATACAGGATGCGGCAGGGAAACTACCTTATTTCAAAAATTTATAACGCAATCTTATCAGTTTAATTTTTTTTCCGTGTTACAGAGAGACATTTCATTGAGGTGGCCTCCATTCTGGTCAATGCATGATGTAGACCATGCTCTCTGGACATGTTTAGGCATGGTATCCGATTTTGAAGAGGTCTTACGCCATATCAGCGGTCTGAATAACGGACCGATTGGACACGCAGACCTTGTGACTACTCCCTCTTATAGAGCCTTCTCTAAACTGCCTCTATAGCTGGCTTTCGCCTCAGAGCACTAATGGTCTCAAGAAGTCGAGAAAGAGAGACCTTATCATGTCAAACATAAATTAATTCGATTTTCATGCGAGTTTCCATGTGTCTCTTACACTGTTATTCATTTTTAAAATAAGATAATTTCCCTTCCGCACCCTGAAGAATTTAAACTTGCAATGCGCTAATGTTCTTCATTAACAAATGCAATAAAAAACGAATTACAGGTTCGTTTGACGATAAATTTAATCATTAGTTAATGATGCTTTATCTTGCGCATAAATTACTGTATTCGATTTATTAAAAAAACCTGAATATAAATGAATAGATGAAGACGTTAAAATACTTCAAAGAGAATTCCAATATTACCAAAGCATATTGACCTTGAACTAGTACAGATAAGCATTTTAAAAATATCTCACTCCGCGTGTGAAACGATCTATGGTGCCATTTTATTGTATACGCGTATTTGTAGGACGGCAACAAAAAAAGTCCCAATGCACACGTTGGATATCTGCCAAAGTTCAATATACAGATAAGTATCCGGCACATGTATATTTGGGTAGAATGCGAGCATTCCTCTATTATTAGCAATCACTTATTTCCATTGTTAGTCAACGTATTATTTTCCGTATGTAAAAAGCGCACTTATAAATCGGCAAAGACGTGATTCGGCTCGGTGGTATGTGACCCGTTTATGATCTATTTTTAAGTGATGATTATTAACAGATGTTATTTTCACTTACTACGCCTTGTTTTGATTGTATTTGGCTCCAAATAGTTCGTGTTTACAAAGATGATAACATTGTGTCAACATAATTTTTTTATTTTTATATTTGCAGCAAGCGCGCCGTGGAAAAAGTGAGGCAATCGGGTAAAATTTGCATATTGGACATTGAAATCGAAGGCGTCAAGCAAGTCAAAAACACCGAGTTGAATCCAATATTGGTGTTTGTTAAGCCGCCTTCCGTTATTGAACTCGAGCGCCGATTGCGCAGTAGAAATACCGAGACTGAAGACTCTTTACAGAAACGCTTGGATACCGCTCGACGGGAAATGACATATGGTACGTTGACGTTTGAATTGATTCGTAAATGAAATACTTCTCGGTTAATTCAATGATTTGAATTTAAGGCGAAACCCCTGGTAACTTCCACATCGTCATAGAAAATGATAACATTGACAAAGCCTACGGTCAACTCCGTGAGTTTATAAATGGACATTTGGATCAAGACAAACAAGGTAAAAAAAAGGAATTTTATACATCCAAAAATTAACGTAATGATTAAAATATAATACATTTTTATTGATACAATTTAAACACGTGCGTCGCCATGTCACACGGAGTGACGGGTATTCTTTCGTGGGGTCCAAATATGGTCGTTGGTATTTTTTTTCAGTTAAAACCGTCAAAGCTGTCATCGTATGTCATCGTGTCGTATTTGGTCTACGTCGCCTATTCTCCAACATCTTTGAGCATCAAAGAGTTGTCTGATGAGAGCGTGTTCATCGCTAGCTCATTACATAGAACATCTCTTATTAGTCATTATCAGTTCCACAATAGTGACATTTCACTTTGTCGTGTCTTTGGGCATATTGTGAGCGCTTTTTCTTCAATACTCAACTCAAACGCATCAATTGCTTTCGGTAGTGATCTTCTGTGATGGTTTGATTGGTTTGGAGCAGCTCATTAACCTTTCCCCTATGATACTACGTATTTAATACGCCATATGACATTCTAAAACCACATATTTATTATGTTTCATATCGATATTCGATAATATATATATCAATATAGATAGTATGTATATCGATAAAGATAGTATATCGAGATTCAATGTAGTAATGTTGTAAAAATTCCCATTATTACAACTTTATTACAACTCTGTGTAGTAAATACACCATAGTAAAGGAAAGGTTAAACACTCGATCCCACCAAATACAGAGCATGAGCTTGGAACCATGGATATTCCACATTGACGTCGATGCTGATGTTTGACCAGGCTTAATCTAACCCTCGGGATTATCATAGTATATCATCGCCAGTCACGATACACAGGAGCAGCTGTTCACATGCGAAAAGACTCTGCTTCAAGTCGTAATGCACCCAAGATGATTTTTGTATCATATCCAATGCTGTCAGACATTTTGAAACTGCGTGACTACCGGATTTGGGCCCCACGAAAAACTGCATCGATTCACGCCGGGCGACGAACGTATTAAATATAATTTATCCATATGTAAAATAGACTATTTTAATATATCACAGTTCGATGAAATAGAGCTTTCTTAACTGCATATTTTTGAAAACGTATAATTTGACTGACTAACATAGTATATCTCACTTAAAACGCTTTGCACTCTGACAACGATTTATATATTATTCAACTTGAATATATAACACTTGAAGAATGTTGTTTTATTCACTCGAGTATGAGATATGAACTTGAAATATGCATCGTAAATATGTAAATTAATCAAATAGTATTGAAAATGTATGCAATCACCGATCATATTTATATTTCTTCCGTCATTTATGTCATTGTGGTTTTTTCGCTTGGACTATTTTAAATTTATACATTTAAAAAGACGTTGTACTGATATTGTTCAAAATCATTTTAGCGTGGTTAGTATTCGAGTCAGCCGCAAACATTCTAGTTGCGTCATCGTACAACAATTAAAATACATATAGTAATAAACAATATTAAATTGTCTACTTCAAAGACGGATATGAACATAATAGAATTTAAATGGATTGCGGCTTATCCTATTTTAATAGAACGATCGCGCGATAAGCTTGAAGTTGATGACTAAGATAATAAATAAGCATCGGTGATTTTTCTATTTATAATCGAGTTTTAACAAAGATATTTAGTAGTATAGTATTTATAAAGACTTTTTCAATAATAATGCTTAATAGAGCTTTAGTTGCAATTATTTGTATCCATCATATATGCCAATATAGCAATGTATCTTTAAAATATTGATAGTGCAAAATTTGGATCCACCGTCGCTTTTACATCTGCAGCCACAAAAACAGTGTCAGCGAATTGTGGACTGTACATCATTGTTCCAGAACGTATACGATTTATATGACAATGAATTCTCTCAATAAGTTCCATTTAATTGGAACGCGATGAGCACTACAGCAAAATGCAAATTTCATTAAATATTTTTTCAATATGGTTTGTCTCTTATGATTTTTACGTGTGATCATTTTTTTTTTAATACATGAATTAATTCCTCTCCGGTCATTTGGGCCTAATTTTCATGACATTCATAAAAATACTAAAGCATGCGGTATATGTTTTCGATCCTTGCCCGTAAAATATCGTCGATTTCAACAGTCGCGGAAGATATTTACCGTAGGTTTAATTAAATTTTGTATTGCTATTGGAATAATTTGAAAATGTTCTCCTCTTGCCTTTGTTTTGTGTGTGTTGTCTAACAATTTTATTTTATTCTTCTAACAAAAGAAAATATTCCTTTATTTCCCAGATGACCCAGCGACGGAATAAATCCGCATATATGCGTCGTCTTCATCCTCCATAGACAATGGTGAATTAACATTGCATGTGTTTTCTCCTGTAATTTTAACATTGAATACCAAATGATGTTGATTGTTCATAAATTAGTTCATTGAAGTTGGAATTATAGTACAATAATCATTGTAAAATGCATTAAATGTTGATAATTTTAGTAAAAGGTAATAGACCAGCTATCCATGAATATAGTATTATAGCCTAATGACTCTGAAAATAATAGGAACTATCTCTACGATGGCTCTGAATAATCGTAGTCGTCGACCTTGTAGGTGAATTTACCTAAATGTTAGCGTGTGTTCTACTTTACGTCTGACCTAGGTTATATTTATTTTTATTTATGTATATTTATAAATGGAAGATGTTAAATTTGCATATATATATATATTTGTGGGATTCTATGTATTGGCGAAGTGGTCGATATATTTGTTACGTTGTTTTAAAAGCATGTTTTATCAGATTAAATATTTTTATTGCTTTAATAATGCATTTATGGCTTTGTACTAATATAGTTTTAAACAAAACGTATTTATATTAGTAATTTACACCGAAGACTTACTACAGTTATATTAAGTGCTATTTATTAAGTTCGGATGGCAATATAAGTTATGATTGATTTAGACATGTTTTCATTTATTTTATGTAGATGTAGAATTGTGCATTTATTACGCAACCCATGAAAATAATACTTGTTATGTAGCGTTCTTATCTTATATCCCTTTCCGAGCCCTGTATTTTATTTGGTGGTATATATACCGCAACTGGGCTTAAGGCGCAAAAGGAGAGTTCGTAATTATTCTGTAGATATATTCGAGTATGGCGTCCGATCTCGAGGCACTCATTCGTCATGTCAGCGGTCCGAAAAGCGGACCAGTTGGACACACAGACCTTTTTTTAAGGGTTTTTGCGTAATTTTCAGCAATAAATGCTGTTTATGATCTTTACGATCACGGAAGCCCCCTCAGAGGCTAACTTACATAGGTGGTTGGTGTCAAATGAGGTCGCAAACGAGTCTAAACTTCCCCCCATCCATAAGAATTATATATTTATCTATCTCACTAATTTATGCTGCTATCTTAGCTAGTTTTCTTTAGTTTTAAGTTACAAATTCTAGCTAGTTTATTCCCCGTGCTCAGAACGAAATTGAGAATGAACATGTCCTTGGGGGCATGGATATTAAATTCAGGTTGTGCACTTTCGTTGAGCAGGTTGGCATGGCCCCGAATTTCGGTTCATGTGTCTGCTAGCTCGCGCACTTACAATTGACTGTCATCCAATTTTGGGCACCTCGTCTAATCTTTCTTTCACCATGATGTATTTACTACAACTCGACTCTAATAATGGGAATATTGATATGAAATATTATAGATGCGGGGTTCAGAATTATTCAGAATTTCATATGGTGTACCAAATACATATCATGGTAGAGCATGGGAATTTTTTAAAACAACAACTGCCACCAATCTCCTATCTTAGGAGAGAGAGGGCACAAGTTAGATAGCCTTGCCACAGGCACTTCATACCCTCGTTACGGCTCTGTCCAATATCCTCATCCACGACAACCTTCTATTTGGCCTGTTACTGCTAGCTTATTGAGATTATCATCTTCTCTGCAAGCAATATGTCCAAAGAATTGTAAGACGTGTCTTAAGCACGTAGTTGACAGTCTTGTTTCTATTTTTAACTCATCCAGGATAGATGAATTGGAGCGTTTGGTCATTCATGGGATTCTCAGTATACATCCCCAGCAGTACATTTTAAATGAGTTTTGACTATAAAAGCAATTGGGGGAATACAAGAGACTTAACTAGACGTATTTTCCAATTTTATATATTTTTAATATTAATATTAAAAACATACAAGAAGATACAATATTTTGTGTTGAGACATCATCCTTGAATATAAAATTAAAGTGTTTTAATGTCTATATTTTTATGAATTTGTAATGTAGATTCTTTGCCAAATTCTCAGCTCCAAACTGGCTGCACCCTCTCAGTTTTTCTGGCAAGCAACGCTAATCTTTCCCCTTTGGGCACGATTCTGTGATTTTTACAGCTGCAGCGTTATTCATGACATCACCAAGACATCTCGGTAGTAAAGATTTCGTGATTCGCACATTTATTCGATCAATTGAATTTTACTACTCTTATGAAAAATTTACCCCTTGACCCTTTGATGAGTATGCACACACATGTTGCGTTCAGTGGTGTATAGCGCTTTATCTACAATGCCGTACTTGTCGCTCTAATAGGATATTTTTTATTCTAATTATGATTACAGCATAAAACATATTATATTATTGTTTTGTCACATTTCAATTAAATTTCCAACAAAGTTACATGAACACAAATAGTTGATTAAAAATTTGTAAAAAATAAACTCGCTCCCGGAACTCAATTTCTACAACTACTTTACAAGTTACAAATTCTTCGTGAGCATTTAAGAAGATCTGATAATAAAATATTGCTTTTAACCAGCAACTCGAGACGTTTCGCAGCATTTTTGGCGAATTTCGGCGAAAATCTTTACACCCTTATGAATATATTTTCTTAAATATTAGTCTCTCTAATTTTGCTGTGTGTGATATTTAATAAACAATTGCCAAGATGCGGCTCGTCGGAGCAAGTATTACAATAATATATGGTTTGATATCTTTTCATGTGGTGCTTGAGAGTCACCGCTCGAGTGTTAATAATGGGTTGCGTAATAAACGGATAGTCGTATATTAGCACGTTAAAATAGTTTGTATTTGACAAATGTAAATCTAGCTTTACGATTATTACCATTATCAATTGTGCAATTCTTATCGATGTAATTAATTAGTTGACCGTATGCAGTACTGTTATTATATCCACGCTTGAGCTTACACCCGCATGAAATTGTTCCCGTCCCCCTTTATATATGTCGTTTGGTTGGATCACGGCGCATTTCATCAAATGCGGAACGATACTAGTTTTGTATGTTTATATTTATTTTTATTTATAGTCATCGGCGGTCCAGGAACGCTGTCACCTCCTCCTGTGGGATCTTTCATTGTACCTGTCAAATGAATTTTGTTAGAATGATAGAAGATTGAACTGAAGTCTTGATTGCGATGAACATATATCGCATCGTAATCATTTAATTTAATGTAATTTAGTGATTTTGTAACTTGATCAGCGTAAGATGCATGTAATAAGTTTGCCACATTTTTCTTTACGAAAACTTATTTATTTATTATTTTGTTAAAATATGTATTTTTAAATAATTTATTAAATTCATTGGTGGGGTCTTGTGTTGTTGTGCCTACTGTCGATTTCTTATAATTTCCGTACTTAAATTATGTTATCTATATGCAATATTCGATAATTAGATGTGTGAATGAAATACTCATCTAAGTTGAATGCTTGATGTGTTAGAAATTAGCGTCTAATTTGTAATGCATTGTGTCACAATCTGTTTGTTAGCTGTATGCATATTCATTCTTTGATTTATGTGAATTTTGATTTCTCTAATGATATAAAAACGAGAGTCATTCCAACGTACGTGTGATTCTAAAGTTTTTTTACTATACACGATTTGTCCATTTTGGCAGCTGAAAGTATTGCTTATTCGTTTTTAAATTATATGTTAAATGTGTTTCTTCGTCTGTGAGTTTTTCTTACTTTCGACTTTAATGTTTTATATTTTGCCATCTTCTCTTGTGCAATATTAGACTAAGGAATGGCATCAAAATAGGTCAGATACATTTAGAAGACAGTATTGTGACATCGACGGAATCAATGACCTAATTACTTATAGCAATCACTAACGGTCTCTTACTAGAATACGAGTAACATTTTATGTTCTTGCTA
The DNA here is from genome assembly GCA_008973525.1 of Stenopsyche tienmushanensis. Lineage (NCBI taxonomy): Eukaryota > Metazoa > Arthropoda > Insecta > Trichoptera > Stenopsychidae > Stenopsyche > Stenopsyche tienmushanensis. The sequence continues at coordinate 178,861 of WACJ01000348.1, forward strand.
TTATTTAAGCGTTTAATTTAAATATTGGAATGTTAATTTTACATTTATATATATTTTTGTCTAACATTGTTACCAATAATATTTGATCGATCATCATACGGCTGCTGAGCGTTAAAAGCTCAAGAGCGTCGACACAATGGGTCGGCGCTCTCATCGTTCATTATCAATAAATCTGAGAGATCAAATGTATACTTATTGTACAGAAATAATTATTAAATCGGATAAAGTCGCCTACTGGATGATTGATTTGCAACAATAATATAAATATATAATTCATCGTAGCTATCATAATATCCTGTGAATGCAATTAATATTAACTAAATATATGTTTGCCAGATATAATTGGATGTATTTGCAATCGCTTAAAAAATATTCATACAGTCCCTTCATCTTCGTTTTGTCAAAGAATTATAGGACACATCTTAAGCATGCTGTTAACAGTGTTGTTTCTATTTTTAACTCATCCAGGATAGATGAGTTGGAATGTCTGGCCTTCCACTGGGATTCTCAGCATACGCCCCCCCCCCCCCCCCCAGCGATACATTTTTAATGTATTCATATGTCTTCTCTTATTTGCTTTCATTGTCCGAGTTTGCCGTGGCATCCCAACGAGCATGCTAGCGCACGGGTGCGTTCTTCTATCGGGCAATGATGTAAATGGATGGGGTGGATAAGGGTCCAACAGAAAGGACTCTCTTCTCTAGATAAGTCTTTATTAAACACGAAAGATCTGGCTGCAGGAAGGACGTCTTCCCATAGTCAAGGCTAACTGACGACTCATCCCAATTTCCCCACGGCGCCACAGTAGATGGCATTTTATGCTATTCCCACTATTTCCAAGTCGCTACGGCCAGAGTCCATGATGCAGGATCCAAGATAAATTTGCTCCTCTGTCGATGTGGCAATTAGCGGGGTGTCATCAGCGTGGCATAAAATGAAGAGTTTTTTTTTCACCGATACCAATTCCGACTGACGCCATTCTAATTTTCCAAGGGTCTTATTATCTTCTTTAAGTGCTGTGTGCTCCAAGTGCGTCGGTAAGAAGCAACTGAGGCTTTATCTTGTTTGCGGCAGTCCAAAAAGGCGCTCTGATCTGCAAATCTTTCAGCCATGTTGTCGTCCAGGCTTCTATTCCATACAGAAGAATGCTGAATACAGCATCTGCTCTATTCTGCAGCGAATTTCAGTTGTGTTTTCGCTGCTTTCATTTAAGTAACATCAAGATATTTGTAGTCCAGCACTTTATAATATCATCATCTATTCAGATCATTCCTTTGATGCTGTTTAGGGTTGTGCTAAATATTAGCCTCTTTGTTTTCTTAATCTTCTCGTTATGGATTCTCCAAATTGAAGAGATCCGGAGAGAGGATGCAGCCCTGTCTGAGACACCCTTTTGATTGTAATTTGTGTGTTTATATCAGATCCACAAGATGCGTTTGAACATCCGTATCCTTTAGCACGTCCCACATTTAATGCAATCAATAAAGCGTAATACTACCAAACATTTTTCAATCGGTTGACGCACGTTGAGGATCCTTCCATTTACGAGACCCGCGTAATCCCATTTATGTATTTTTAAATCGCCTCGATACATCCGAAATATAGATACATTTGTGTTTACTAATAAAAAATTAACAATGTGTCTTTGATAATGTCCTCCATCGTTGTAAAGTCGATGAGCGATTCGATATCGACTCCCTACGTGCATAATTGAGATGCAATCTGCAACAAATGAATGTGAGCTTTATAACTTAAGTGATGCATTTTGGGCATTAATGAATTACCAATGTTGCTTTTAACGTATTTATTATTATATTACCTTATTCCATTCCTAAAATTTCTATTTAGAGCGTTGAATTGCGAGCGTTCATAGCGGAAATTGAACGGCGAACACAACGCTCTCGTACGATACATGCATATACGACACATTGTTTTAGTTTCGCACCGTTTTAAAATTGGTATGGAAGTTCAAAAATTTCCCATCGATGCATGTAATTTTTGATTCGATTAATGTTAATTTTGCAATATCATTTTTTTTTAATTTAAATGAAAAATTATTAGGCACGTCAGATACTTTTAATTTATTGTTATAAGCGAATATACTTAGCATATTTTTTAAATTATATAATTTTTTTATATTATTTTTTATTTATTACCAATTATTTCAAATGTTATTTTTTCACCATTTCGTTATATTTATTGTGTTATTGCATCTTTTTTTTATAAATATAAGGATTATCTAACATGTTCGATTTATTTGTAATCCCTCTCATTGAAATTAGGTTGTGCCATTATTTGTGTATCTCGATTTTTCTCGTTTCTGTTATATTTTACAATGCATATGAACGTATGCGAGTTTGTACGTTTCTTGTTAAATATAAAGAAATATAATCTACCATAAATATTCATTGACAGGTCCATTCATTTCATTTAAGATAATAAAATAATATATTTGGTAACGATACATTTTTGAACTTGTACAGCATTTTTAAAACAAATTTACAAAATATTTTTTCTAAAATGCAAAAGTGCTCCCGAACTCTTGAACGATGTAATCTATATGAAAGTTTCTATTATCATCATTGATCTTATTGTATGATTTAAAATGAACCGTACTTATAGTGATAAATATAGAAAATGTGGGAAGATATAGATATTTGATGTTAGAATGTTTATTACACATAATTTTTGTCCAATATTAATGAATTCAATAAATTATTTTAAAAGTATTTTTATTTGTTTATTCTCAACTTTTATTATAAGAACAATATGTTAATCTCCTGTTAGCCTTTGCTGAGCATTAGCTGCACTCATGTGATATTTCCAAGTGCTTGTCTTACTTTACTGCGTCCTATTCCGGTTCATTGTACTCAAAGGTGCAAGAAAAGCAATTAACACGTCTCCCATGACACTGCAGGGGCCATCCCTTCCCCATGGTACTCATACCGGCTGTTATTCATAGTACCTAGCATGCCATAGGCTTTGGAGATAGTCATTCTATTGTTTGTACAGAATCCTTCTCCTCCTTTAAATGTCTCTCTGTAATATGGAGAGGACACTAAATACCACCCGGGTCAGAGGCGGGTTACACGCATTCTCTATTCTATTTCACTTATCCCAATTTTAAGATGACTTCATTTAACAGTTGCATTTAATGCTGCATAAGATCAGGTTTTACTGTACCTAGAATCTATCCTCACGATGCTATGTGACGTGACCTCAAGCATCAAAGCCGCAATCCAATCAAGAATTCATGGACGTGTACGGCAAAGCGTCTATTATCAGCATCATCCGAACTCACCGTGTCCATTGAAATGGCAGCAGCCTCATCGGAAGACCTCATCTACGCTGAACTGATCAGGGCCCAAGTAATTAAAGGAAGGATGCTTAGGACAAACGGAAATGGCTATAGAATCCATTTAACGCAATTAAAAAGTCGGTATTCTTTAACAAGTGCTTTTATTATCGAAATAAGAACTACAAGGGAAGACATAAAATATTGACAATCATAATCAACGTAATTAAATGTATTACTCGCTATTTTAATCATATTGCAATATTTATATTCTAATTGTACAAAAAATAAATGATTCAAAAAAATACAATTTTACGTTAAGGTCAAAATCTTAGACGAAATTAAACAATTGCGTATAATTATACAGTCAATTAAAAATTTGCGTATTTACATCATAATATGACGCTGTTGTCTTGGTCCCAACGCGCTTGTCTCGGCTGCGGTGGCGTATTTTCCGAAGCGTTCATTACGATCCGGCGATTTTTCTTTGAGACGATGATCAAATTTCCTTTGGTGGGCGTTAGAATGTTGCTCAGAGCTGCGGCGTGATGGCCGTTGATCGATTTTACTTTTATGGGAATTTTGGATTTGTTTACTTTAGCGACGGACTGATCCTTGCTGATCGGAGTGTTGACTTTGGATTTGGAGTCGATGTTGATCATTGACGCTAGAGGCGTCCTGGATCCTTCGTTTTGGTTGCTGAACGGAGTCTTTTTGACGGCCGATACTGTAATTTCGTTGTCCTCGTAGATCAAAAGCGAGTCGGAATTGTGAGTGATGATCTTCTTCTCGGTACACTTTTGTTGGAAATTCGTGTTGTAATTGAATATTTCTTTCACTGGTAAGTCGACGTCTAGTATTTTTGAGCATTGAATCGGCGTCTCTCCCTTTTTATTAGGTTCTACGACAAGAATTGGAGTTCTATCGATGCCAATCGAAGGTGATCGTGGATCTTTTGTGGACAGATCTTTGATGAGTTCGATATTTTTTAAAGTCGGATTTATAATTTTATTATTACTATCTAATTTATCAGCTCTCTTTTCGTCGATTTTAACTGACTTTTTCTTTTTTCTCTTTACTGTATCTAAATCAGTTTCAATATAGTCTAAATTTGTCTCCAATAATCCCACTATGGGAACTTTAGCGTCTGATTTAATCATCAATGTGGGATCATTATCAAGACTATTTTCCGTATTTATATTCAAAATTTCAATACTTTTTGTATCTTCTTCTAAACTTGCACTATTTATACAGATTGACAAATTTGCTAGATCATTTTCGAGATTTTTAGGACAGACTTGAATAACTTCGTTGGTAATATCCGCTTCGTTACAAGATGCATTACTAGCATTTAAATCGCTGCTGTTCATTTGATTATATGCAGCTATGAGTTCAGGATTTTTTATAAGAACAGCCAACGGAGTCCTTTGAAAGTCCAAAGTCGGTGACCTTGGATCAAATTGATTCATGACTGCTCTAACTGCCGGATTTAATGGCAAGTTTTTATCATATTTTTCAAAGCATTCCTTTGTAAGATCGACGTTTTTAGTGATCTTTTGACATTTTTGATCTGCAGACTGCAACAAATAACAATTTGATTGTTTTAACAGAGTATTTGCATCATATAAAATAAGCCAAATAAAAGTGTATTATTTAATTATATTCCAAACGAAATGTCAACTTACCTGTAATGGAGTGCGACTTATATCGGACGTTGGAGAGCGTGGATCATTCCCAACCAAAACTTCTCCAACACTAACGTCAGGTTGATATTCATCAATATCAGTATTAGATTTACTATATATCCCGCCCATTTCGATCTAAATTGGCGATAATCGTTTAGAATATTAGGCGCTGATCATTTCAAAAGACTATATCCGTTGAGATTCACTTTTTAGCGTTAATAACAACTATGCAATAGAGATGAATTGTATCGGACGGGAGGACAACGCTCTTCCCACAGCTGGTCCGGCTGTTTAAAAACGACGGTTATGGCGTTGTGCCTTTCCAGCTGGTTTTGGTCCAAACAACTTTTTTAACGGTCTAACGGATTTTTATTTATCTTTAATAACACTGAGAATCTAATTAACGTAATTTATGCAATTTAATAGCGAAATCAAAATATTTACTATGATGGACATCACATTTCGTCAAATAAATTATTTCATAAAAAAATAAATATTTTAAAAATAATAAAAATAAAAACAAACTTATAATTCGATATTGATCATATTTATATTTTTAAATCGATTAAAAATTATACATATTGTAAATTCTTAAAAATGCAAAATATATATTTGCTACTGTTTTATTTATATATTATTATTATTATGTTTAATTATGTATTTTATCTTTAATTTTATTCCATGCAATATGGCGAAAGCTTTTTTTAAACTTCTAATAAATAAAAATAAAATATAAATTAATGTTAAAATTTGTTTTTTTTTAAATAATCGATTCTGACGAACATATCAAAATTTATATCGTGATTTTTTTTAAATATATATTATAAATAATACTTAAAGAATTAATATTATATTTTATTCAAATGGACATCGCATGCTTTTAAGCTGGTGATGTTTAATAGCTTTAAGGCCAAATATTATGAAATGTCATTTAAATTACATTGAAAATATAAACATTTTGCAGCCGCAGTCTTTTAATTTGGCATTTTATTTGCCATAAATATGTATTTAAAACGTGTTCATCGACTTTATTGCTTAAAACGGATCCCTAAGTAATGAAAAACATTTTTTGGTGTTTGAAAATTCCACTTTTATTATTAATATTTTACACAAATCCATATAAAAATATCCTGTGAAAGGTTTATGTATAAAAATAATTAAATATCACAATGATTCAAGCGACATGCAATAATTTTTTGATAAAATCCAACTTGCTTTAATATAAACTCTTAGTGTGATACAATATTTTTAAGTACAAAGATCTTTAATTAAGTAGTATTTATTGTTTTTTAAATATAAATGTTTTCAACATTTTATACTAGAGAATCTCTATATATATTTTATTTTAATGCATCCTTTTCAATTATATATTGCTTTGAACTTAAATAATAATAATCTCATATTTGAATTCCTTATTTTAAATATGTTATTAATACAATTACACGAACATAAATTATATACAAACTTTAAGATCAAATATAATTAGTCATAATAACTATTCATGAGTTATACATAGGATATATATCTATTCATCAATTGTGGCATACATCATTCTATTTAATAAGACATGTTTGTTTAAAATGTATACTATTTTCATATGAATTTATTTAAAAAAATACATTTATATGAGACTACAATATAAAAATCGAATGAAAAGCGTATAACAAATATGTTATGGCCGCGTTTTATAAAACTATTTAATAGCTATAACATAAATTACTTTACACATTTATATCTATTTATTTTTAATGAGAAGAATGCACATTTTTTTTATTTTTCAAGCTCTTCTGCTGCAATTTATGTCGTCGTCGTCTCGGCTTTGAACAGAATGGTATTTCACCGTCCCATGTACCAGCCTTGCAGACTAGGGAAGGAACGATTGATGATTCCGTGTTTGTTCGCTTACCGGGACACGTAAAACTGCACATAGTGCCTTCGGGTACTCCGTGCGGAGGAGCTTCATTCGATGTCGTCTGACAATCTAAAGTGCCATACTTCGGAAGAGACGGCGGTTCACACCAGGAATGAGTTACTTTATTTTGCTCTAAAAATATACAATCAATATATTATTAAATACGGAATAACGTGCTTACGTAACGGAACAAAATTAAATATTTACGTTCACACGTGGGCGGTTTAGCCGACCATGTTATATTATCTGTGCATTTGATGCGAATTGCTCCCTTTATTGTAGTCATCGGATCGGTGCATTTGAAGCGACAAGTAGTACCCCACGCGCCGCTCCTTAAGCAATACGGAACAACGCCTGGAGATAAAAGCAATTCGGGACATCGACGAACGATTACATTGGAACGATATTGGCACAATTGAAGCGTCTAAAATTTAAATATGCCGATTAATGATGCAATGTGAGTATATTTATATAAATATTTAGATTCATTCATACCTCATTTCCAGCAACAATGCTTCCGACGGTAACGTGCGTTCCTTCTTTGAGGAGAGCGCCGATTTTTGGACCGTAAAGAACTTTAAAACTAACGTACGATGGAACAGGATTGCCACCGCATCCTATTAATTCGGGCGCTTCGAGTAATACGCGTTCACGATTTTTTGCAGCGATTGACGTGCGTTCGGCGGGACAACGGACGCAAATATTCCGTTGAAAAGTTGTAGCTCCTGAATTGAATCTTGAAACTGTTTCTGAAACACATTCAAATATTGATTAAAATTACTAAATAAAAATTTGTATTGATTATTACAGATTTAAAAAAATATAAACCTGGCTTTGATCGGTTGTAAGACTTCGCTGTCTTTGGGTATATCTTTGATTTTATATCGACGTTTGGTCTTCTGATTCTATTGTCCACTCTTCGAGTATTATTGAATCTGTCGTTATAGAATTGATTGTCAGCGATCGAATTTGACATGGAATTTGGCTTCAGTTCCATTCCGTCACTGAATATTCTCGGTAAATTAGTTATGTTTCGTTTATTATAATAAAAAGCAGCAGGATCTTCTTTCGATTTGTATATTTTATTATTATTTCTGTTTGTGTTTTGTCTTATTATGATGGGCTCATTATGACTGTAACGCGGAAAAGGATCATCTCTATCTTTAAGATTGCCATATCTTTGGATAGGTTGTGAGATTCTTGAGTTCGGATAAGAACTTCTACGATGAACATTTGAAGGATGATCTTCAGAGTCTACGTTTCCTCTATTTCTGAATAGAATTTGAAGCCTGGAAATTAAAAATCAAATGAAAATTATACATCCTTCGATAGATATTTATAATTATTATTATTTTCAAATACACCTAAGCCTCGTAATACAACACAGTAATATGGTTCCACGAAAACGTCGTGCAATACAAATAAATGCCAAAATATTTTGTTAATCCCCCTTGAATTTAGTTTATCAACCAATCCCATGTCGTCATCTATTGTTTTTTAATATGAAACATGCAACTACTTTGCTGCAACTCCTTTCTCAAATCATAAATTATGTTAGGTTAATCCAGAAAGCGTCAATATTGGAGGTCGAGGCGGTACCCCAGAGCTTATTCCGTATGCCCAAATAGGTTTTAGTATGCTTTTGTATATGTGTTTTATTTTCTAGGGATAATTCCGATTTTCGGCACATCAGCCAGTATATCATTCTCATTTTAATTTCGAGTTGCTTTTTTTTCATGCTGATGTGCATTTTCCATGTTAAGCGTCTGTCCGAATGCATACCGAGATATTTGACTACGTCTGCTTGTGGCAGTGCGCAGTCATTTAGTGAGACAAGAGGATATTTCTCTTTTCTGTTGGTGAAAGTGACATGGATAAATTTGTCATGCTTGAGCCATTTTTGTATGTTGTTGAGATTATGCTGGAGTAGTTGAGATGCTTTTGCTGGGTCATTATGCAAGGTCAGAAGAGCTATGTCGTCGGTGAAGGTGGCAGTTGTTGTGGTGTCTGTTGTCGGAATGTCGGCTTTGTATAGAAGGTTAACAACTGAACCAAGTACGCTGCCTTGAGGGATGCCGGATTTTATATCGTGCAGTATGGTGACTTCATCTTCGTATTTGATGTAGAATATTCTATTTGTCAGGAATGATTTGAATATGAAGAAGTAATTTGTGGACAGTTGTTTTTCAATTTTATGTAGCAAGCCCCGGATGCCACACTTTGTCAAAAGCCTGAGTTACGTCCAGGAATGCTGCCGAGCAATATTTTCTATCTTTTAAGTTCGGTGCTTATAAAATTATTGGAAGTTTTTAGGTGGACAGTATACGGCTGAGATACCATCCGGTATCTTCTGTTTTTTAGATAAAAATAAACGGGTCGACATAAATTAGCGACGAGAACATACACAATCCAATTGAACATTATTTGTCTTTTCATTTTTATTAGATTTTAAATTGAGATTTATACTTAATGTGATTCGCACTCCGTACTCTCCGGGGCTGTTAGAAAACGTACAATCACCACCGGCCGATGATAATAAAAATGTATAGGGAAGTCAATTTTATGAATCATTTATGAGTCATATAAGTCTATTATAATAAACATGAATGATTATATGAGTTTTTAAATTGATCAATTTTATTAAACACTCACAATTGCGCTCACATAATTTAGAGCAGCGCTCCGTAGGCAATTTAATAGATGACGTCCAAATATTGAACGTTCATTAAATAAGATATTCGCGATAAATAAGCTATGTGAGCGCAATAAAAGCTGTTTGAAATAGCATTTTGCACACATTGTTTGCATCGATCACAAACAGGATCTGGAATACCACCGCTGAAATTATAGGATCGGCGACGCCAGACATCGTTACGATTGCCGTTCGGAATTGTTATATTTTTATAAACGCGTTAAAAACGAGACATTCAGCGAGCAGTTAACAAATGTAATGCAAATGTGTGCCAAAACAAACTGTAATTCGTTTAATTTACGACAATACAAGGCATGCGGATAATACGCAAACGGTTTTACTTGTGAAATATGATGTTAAACACGATTTTATGTCGTATTAAATGTCTATGCTAAAAACTTGCTCTGCATCGTAGGAATAATATACGATTCAATATGAAAATTATGTCTTTTACATGAATTAAATATGTACAACGGAGATACAAAACATTCGCTTATAATTTAAAGTATTCTTTAATATATCAATTCATCTGAATATAAATATAATAATCATGATAATTCATTTCTGGTCACGTTATCCAAATGTGTATAAATAATTTCAACGTCATTGTTCGATTCAGGTAAACTATTGTACTTATTTTATATATTGAACATTCCCATGGAAGCACAGCAAAATATATGACAATTGATGCAATGATACTTATATTCATTAATATATTTATATAATAAATTAATAAAAGATTTGTATTATTAAATTATCTAAAATACAGTTTTTCCAGCGAAGAATTTTCTGGATAACATTGAAAATAAATCCCAAAGGATGTAATTAATTAAAGACTACCAAGAAAATCATGGAGCTACATTGGAAATATCAATATGATTGTAAAAGGATAAATGCTGAATTTTCATAAGATTATTTTGAATCATAGATTTGAATCATTTGTCTAGCAGTGCACTCTATTAACACATCTTTTGCGGGAAACTTGTTTCTCAGTCCTCAGCATTCATATGTACAGATACACAGATATTCAAATAATTAATTTCTTGTCTTCTTCTAGTATTTGAAGATATGGAAAATACATAAATATTATGCAGCATGCTAAAAATAGGAATGCTTTGTATCCAAATATTTTCAATGAGAGTTGATATTGAAATTTGTCAGTTTTATCACCATTGTGCCATGGAACTGTATCAATTTAACTGGGGTATTTTTTGTAAACACAAGTTTTGTGGGAAATTTGGATAACTGTTGCCACACCACACGCCGTATGCAGAAGACAATAAGTGTTATTCGGACTCTGCTATATCGAGACAAATGGTATAGAAAACATAAGAAAATCCACAAAATAGTTTTGGCCAATCGTTAACTGTAGTTGCTTAAGATAGCTGACACCTTAAAGATATCAGAAAGCATTATATTCAACATTTGTCCACGAGAAAGCTCTGTTCGAAGTGGGTACCGCGTTTGCTAAAACAACAACGCGTCGATAATTCAGTATGCTGTTTGGAATCGTTTCAGCACAATGAAAATGATTTTTGACAATGGATGAAACATGAATCCACATCACTACGCTTCAGAGCCAAATCGGCTGTTAGCTGAGTGAACAGCAACCAACCAAAGCCGCCAAAAGCGACCAAAAACGCAAATGTAAGCTGATAATGTTTTGGCCTCCGTATTTTGATATTTTATTTGTAGCGTGGGCGATTTATCATCCCCCGTAGTAGCGTTGTTAATAGCGACATCTTCCATCTCTCTTCAGGTGCATTGTGTTATTTTAACAGCGCCATCTCTTGTGGCCCTACGGAGACATTGCAATTGCATACCGATCGATCGTTTCTTGCGCGTTCACCGTTGCCGGTTGGGTAGTGACGCGCAGGAAGGAGGAGTCGTTGGTTAGCCTTGGCTGCGGGAGGTCGTCCCTCCTGCAGCCAGATCTCTCTCGTGTGGAATAAATCGTTATTTAGAGAATAGAGTCTTTCTATTCGACGCCCGTCTATTCCCATCCATTCGTCCAGCAACATCACGGCCCAAAAGAAGAACGGACCCGTGCGCTAGCGCGGCCATCCCGACGATCACGTGGGGATGGGGAGCCGCCCGAGGACTCTGCCCCCGAGAGCACCCCCGCCTCAACATAACAACGAAAAAAGAATAACCATCGATGACAAGTATTAAATGGGGTTATTGGTGCGTTTGACGGAAGAAATTGCCGATAAACGATACCAAATGAAGAAGAAAAAGGCAATGTATATCTTTTTTCATATTTGTCGCTTAAACATAATAAAGAACAATATTTTCGATCGTTTTGTAATGAGCGTTCGTAATCGTTATGTAGATATGTTCAAGTATGGTATTCATTCGCGGGGCGCTCATTCGTCATGTCAGCGATCCGAAAGGCGGACCGGTTGGACACAGCAGACATTGTGGTCTTTCTAACGGCATTTTCTATGATCACGGAAGCTCCCTCAGAGGCTATATAACATAAGTGGCTCGTGCTAAATGAGATCGCGAACGAAATTTATCTATCTTACTAATTTATGTTGCCATATTAGCTAGTTTTTTTTTAGTTTTAAGTTATAAAATCTGCGAGACCAATAAACAACTCGGGTCAGTGGGAAACCATGTTTCATCATTCACATCTGAATTGATGCAAAAACTCGGTCTTATTGCTATGAACCATCACCAAACACTCGATTGAAACATCATTACGACGCTGTTATTGTTACATTGTGAGCGGCACCCATCTTGCGCACAGCTTTCTCATGTCCAAAATTTTCAGTCAATATGTTATGTACAACATTTTTGAATAGCTTAAACTTACAAAACAAACAAAAGCATCGAAATGTTAGAAATTTATTGGAATGAATGTATCATTCTTGAAGTTTAAAAAACCTCTTTATTTCAATACATTCCTATATTTGGGTGTCATTTATGTATAACACAATCGCTTATGGTTTAAATTCCGACAATTTCAAAGGCATCAACATCAACGGCATCCCTATTGACTAACAAAACAATTTCGCAAATATAAATTAGTGCTCTCGAAAGTGCCATGTCACGCGTTAAAGACGTGGGATGTCCCCCACGAGTGTAAGCTTTAATTAACCAGCCCCGCATAAAATGTGTTAAGCTGCTGATGAGATGATTCTGTAAATTTGTTTGAATTCGATTTTAATCGACGAAAAGCGCTAAAGGCACCCAAACACACCACTTATGGAAACAAAGCCATCATCAAACAACAGTGAAAATAAAAAGAAAAGTGCACACGTTAAGCAGCGGGTATAATTGAACTCGATGCACAATGATATCATCACTACATTCGGGCTGCAATAATGATATCATCAATTCGCATCCTACGCAACTTATCTGCACATCACATAGCGATTGTGTCATATCGATACGAATTTCGCATGCATAATTTCATAGGATGCAATCGGCCAAATGGATGCACATCGATTTGAATCGCTCCCATTGCCACATTTGTATGCATTTCACCTTCCTCATAACAATATTTATTGTTAAAAGCGGCGCCTCTGAGTGTTACTGCACTTAAGGATTCCATTCCAATATCGTAAATTGCATACGAGGTGTCAGTATGACACGCTGGCAATTTAAATGAAAGTCAAGTGGGAATTGTTTGAAGTTCAGGTTTGTGATTCAGCATATGCAACTGCAAAATGCAGCCATAAATTGCATACTAAATTGACATTGTTCGATGCTGATTTGTCTCGTGCAAAGCTATAAAATACCATATCATTGGCTGTCATTATCAGATGCATAAAGAAGATACTTCCTGTCCTCTTTATTGCTAATAATATTCGAATTGCAAATCGCTCAGGTTTTTTTTTCAGCATCATGATAATTAATTATGTTTGTCTAAATCAAAACATTGTATTAATTATGCGCTTAAAAAATCTGAAACGCTCAAGGATAACGACTTTCAGATAAATTTACCTTGGAAAGCTGAATAATTGCATTTTATATTTATGATTATGATATACAGCAAAGATAAAGCATTAAACATATTATTAAAAAAATATAAACAGTCAATATGTTCTTAGAAAGTAATCAAAATCAATACAGAAAGAGCGTTTTCGCACATTGAGTGCGGAGATTAGTGAATCGGAGAGAGAGACGGATATCTTGTGTCTCATCATACACTAGTACATCGATGATAAGATTGTGCTGTAAAGGTACCCCTACACGTCTAAATATTACCAATAGCAATTCATTTTCAATTAGTAAACGTAATCCCGATTAATTCGTACACCTCACCAGCACGATGAAGGCTACTAAATCGAGACATTTCCGCCGAAATCTGGACGCTTGAAAACAGTGGCGTAACTACTAATTAGCAAGCTTAGACAATGCCTGGGGGAAGTAACTGTCTAATCTTTGTATACATATATGTTTTTCAAATTGTTATAATAACCTTTCCCTACCGGTGATGTATTTACTACACCTCGACTCTAATAATGGAGATATCGATATGAAATATAATAGATATGGGGTTCAGAATTTTTGTATTCCTCCGTAATATAACTACGTATCGCATCAAAATATTGTAGTATGTAAGTTTTTATCTGCAGCGACGTAAATAAATAATTTGTTGAGAAATCGGGAATTTTGCGATTTTTAGTTCGAGTCTAGGCAGAAAAGAATTTTATCAGTCACATTGATGGTGTAATATGAAAATGGTGCGTGCATTTTCAACAGCAAGTTGCCTGGGTTCCAAAATCTTCAAAATAATATTTAAAATAATAATTTATCTACTTTTGAATGGTATTTCATATTTTCTTAAATAAATAAATTTATTTTATATTTTTTATTAGGTAATTTAAAAAGTTCATTCGTTAAAAACTCAAGCAAATATAACTTGTTTGAAACCTTGGCTGATTTTTTATGTTCAAACTAGTTGGGTGCCACGGAATACGGCACGTCCCTAGACAAAGAAATCCAGTGGTGTCAGATCTGGAGACCGTGAGAGCCATGGAACAGGGCAACCAAAAGTACTAATTTACACGACAAAGGTATACGACCCATAATAACAAAATATTTTCTTAATCCTAACCCTGGCAAACCGGCACTTCTTCAAGAAGAATATAATAACCTATTAATGTATAAAATTAAAAACTAAGTTGGCTTTTTAGTTAAATTTTCATATAATTTTACCCAAAAAAAGTAATTTATTAACGCGAAAACCTTAAAACTTCAAGTATATCCAATCAACAATATTATACTGAAAAACCTCCCAAAGTTCAGCCAGTTCGATTTAAAACTTTTTAAGCCCCAACTTAAGACGTTTTCGAAAATACAGATTCGAGATAATCTCATTTAACTCATTGACCCAAAAAGAACATCGTCATTTTAGCTCGTTTCCGTGAATCGATTGCCGACGACATTCATGAATACGTATTAGTGCTTAAGCCATCGCCAAGAACACACAATGAGTCAGTTATTCTCTTCACTTCACTAATCGTTTTTGGTGATAACATTCCAATGATAACACCGAACTTTTATTGCCGTCGAAACATTTATCATCCAGTAACACGTTTTTTTTAATGTATTCTTTACACTTTTCAGTGATTTTCAACCATTGTATTTTTTTAATAATAAAACTATTTAAACCATCGCTAATACACAAAATGAAAGATCAATCATTCTGTATTAGAGTAATGGGAGTCGAAAGCACTTGTGACCTTTGTGGAGAAATGGATTCGTCAATTTAAGTACACTGGCATCAATTTTGGTTCCTCTAGGTTCGTTGTCAAATAACCTTCCTCTATGTTTTGGATCCATGTTTTGTAAATGGTTTGTTTTTGTGTTTGGGAGCGCGGTAGGCATAGGACTAATCCGGCGCGAGGTTTAGGTTGAGCGAGGTTTATTTGCACTCGTGTGCTGCAGCGACGAAGGAATTGACGATGTGTGTGCGCGAAAGCGTTAAGTAGCTTAGCATTTTTAAAGTATTTGTATATTTCATATTTTTATTTGATAAAACCTAATCAGTTTACATAGCAGTGGGGCCCCATTTTTTAATTTGCCCCAGGGCCCTTGGTTACCTAGCTACGCCACTGGCGTGGGCGATAAGTGATGGACATGCGAATATGTTTAACTCAAATAAAAAATTAACTTACTAATCAAGGGGTTAATTAATGTATTCAATCGGGCGTTTGGTGTTTTAAATTACTGCCAAGAGTGTTTTAAAAAATATTTTTGGTTTCGTTCAATTTTGCGATACACTAAGGAAATGCAATTTTTTTTTTTTTTTGGATGATAATAACATTAAGTTATCCTCGGCATCCGCAGTGGATTTTGGGCGGCCCGGTCTTATTCTGTCCACCAAATTCCTAGTCTCCTGCTGCCTTCTAATGTTAACACGCCCTTGGATTTAATAGTCTTCATTAGTACGATGATAGCGGACATATTCACTCTCCGGATCACTTGATTAAATGGTTAATCTAATAAATAAAAAATAATTTTTGTTTGTTCGTATTTAATGCGCTGCCATGCCGTTCATCCAATTACAATAAAACCTCATCAACTTATTGTTTACATTTGCAGAAATAACATAGGTATGTTAAAAAAAAGAATCAACATATATTTGAATTATATATATTTATATTAGGCATAAATTTGGATCTAGACTTCCAATCTTTCATATTTATTACTATATGATCATCAACAAACAAACTGTATGACAAAATCATGATGATTGTATGATGATCTAATGATGTTGTCATCATTATGTATCAGTCTGATGAATTTACTATTTTTTTCTGGAGCTCAGGCGATCATCTAAAATCATTGCCACGTGAGCATCGACTATCATGCATGCTCGTTATAAGCGTGAAACGTTTGCATTGAACGATTGACTCATTATAAATATGCTTGTTATATGCGAGCTAGTCATCTAATTGGGCCTTTTCATGCTGACGCTTCTGCAATTAACTGTCACATTTAATTGTAGCTTCCTTTCTTTAGTGTCTAATTTTCATATTTACCACTTGAGTACAATGAAATAATGCGTTTGTCTCAGATTTAATGACTGAAATTCATTTCGACCTTCAACTAGACAAACAAATGTTTTTGGAATGAGGTCGTTCTTGAAATACAGGTAATTAGTTCATGTCTGCTTAAATTTATTTGAGCATTTTCTTCATTGTCTCCGACGTGGAAATAATTTATTAGAGTGCGTTTTGACAGGTAACACGCTGGTATTCGATTCATCATCGTGTAACTCTTCGCATCGAGCCAAACAGCGAGTGTCGCCGCCTAGGTCGGGTCATAAATCGTCTGTGCTGTAATGGAACATATTTTCAGCATTCTTTCCGGGATCTGGATTCGGAAAATACGCGCACGTCGTAATGTCGAATTCCTATTTTCATCGCCGATATTAACGACTCGTTTACTTCAGAATAATGGCTTTTCGTTATTGATGATGGATCGCCTAAAATAAGTCGCTCGTTGTATTTGCTTCGATTTGGAATCCATTCGCGCTGCCAAATCCGGATTGTGATACCTGCATCGCTAGTATTTGTGGCTGGCAATAAATACTTCCCCGTGTATGCATTTCGATGCACAAAGTGCATTCCTTTCCTATGAAAGCATCTTGCCGTTTGTCTTTATGCTAAATCTGCCCATCCATAATCTACTTTGAATCTTGAATGTATACAGCTAAAAACAATAACTTTCATTGGCAATACATCATTTATTTCGGGAGCTTATGACGTCCAGAATGTCCACAGGCTTTCAAATCGTATAAACACGGATTATATTCGAGTGCGTGATCTCATGAAGTCATCGTCATCCGCCTGGAGAAGAATCAGCCGTCATGTGTTTTGAGAAAATAATAAATTTTCAATTAGATGATGTAATATCCACTCGATCAAAATACATTGAAGGAGCTGCCTAATTATGTTACTGACGGCATTTACGTATTGATAATTTTGAAGATGATCCTCAAGAGGATCAGCAGAATATTAGTTCGAGGGTACCTCAGACAATAACGGCATTAACAAATCATTCTTTGTTCTATAGTGATGATGGAATATACAATCCAAAATGCTTGACACTCGAGAAGTTCGATATGAAATAGAATGTAAGAATACTTATCGGACAATTATGCAGCCAAATGTGGTCACTTACCACATCTCCTGTCGATGTGAACCAATAATGATTGAGAATCCAACCACTGATGACTAAATCAAGCGACTATTTACAATTTTTTTGAATTTATTTCCATGGTAAACGCATGTAGAGTTTGATTTAGAACACATTTATGATTTTTACTAGATAGCCTTAGGCAAAATTTACAGACCCCCTGTGATTCAATACCGAATTAAATATGTTAAGATTGAGGTGGAGATGATTAAGATGGGATGTGACTTCATTTGAATTAGGTAGAAGTGAAACTTTGTGTGAATTGTTAGCCAAAAGATGAAGCTGTGTTTGTGTAATATATAATAAAATAGGCGAGCTAGTCGAGCTAGAGAAAAAGAGGAACAATCCAACTAATATCAAATCTGAGCTAGATTTTAATCTCGGGGAGTCTGCTGCTTCATTTACAACAGTAAGAATAACAGATTTTGACTAAATGAGGTGACCACGCCAAAAATAGTGAAGAAAATCCACAAAATGATACAGGATGACCGTCGACTGTAAGTACGCAAGATAGCAAACAGACAGATGTTGACTGAAAATTTGGACGTGAGAAAGCTGTGCGCAAGATGGGTGCCGCGTTTGCTCACAATGGAATTAAAACTGCATCGTGACGATGTTTCACAGGGCGCAGAATAAATCAGTAGGACAAATAATTTTTTTTTTTTATGGTTACATTTAGACTAATTTGCGAACTCATTTGGAGCGAAAAACCTATGTAAGTTATCCTCTGAGAAAGCTTCCCTGATCGTACAGATCATAGATATGCCGCAAAAAGTCCGGAAAAAGACGACGGAGTGGCCACATGGTCTGTACGTCCAATCGGTCTGCTTTTCGGACCGCTGATATGACGAACGAGCACCTCGCGATCGGACGCAACATGTCTACAGAACGATTACGAACTCTTATTTCGAAACGAAGTTGTTGATTAGACAACTTATTATATATTATAAAAACAGACAGAGTGAATCAGTGTTGATACATGTAAAGTAGAATGGTTAAGTCAAATAAAAACCATGCGCAACTCTCAACTGGGTCGGTATTCTGCGTTTTGCGCCCCAAGCTCAATTGCGCCCGTGGCGTGCGCCTGCTTTTCCACCCTCTTGTTACGGCCCTGGCTATGATCTATGTGACTCAAAGTCCAGAAAGAATTATACTAATTTTTCTTTTACTCTTATGGAGTAGGAGAAGGGGAAACATTTCACTTTTAGTGACATAATTTAGTTATAATAAAAAGCTCAATGATATGTACATTCTTTCCACTTTTTTGTTTCTATAGCGTGGTCCCTATCTCAACACTATAGAAGGTTTGACTGTATTCAATTCAATTAATAATGCATGTACATATATATACTAAATAATTATGCAATATTTAATTGTACTATGAACAGACAGACATACATTCCTTCTATTGTCCTAATATTAATATTTTTAAATGGGTAAATATGCCCTGCCTTGGCTATAGAATGTACGAAGAGGATTTAAATATTACCATGAATTTTGCTGTACACTCGTTTAAGAAAAAATCGAATAATAACGCGTTGCGCAACAGAGGATTTTACTTCTCGATTTCTTTATGCAGTGACGGGATCAAAAAACTTATTTTATAATTAAGGAAACTGTGTAGAAAAATAAGATACTACATTTGTATTTATATATATCATTAATAAATTTGTACAGCAAAATTCCGGTTTATATTTGAATCCCCTCGTATAAGCATTATACTACTTTTTTCGACTATGTTTATGCATATTTCTATTCTTATCAAATCTCTTTTTTCGTGTAATATACCGACAATTACAACCTTTGACCCATTACATTTTAACTCATTATGACCCGGAGGCATCTTACCTGTTATGGTCGACATTCCAGTCATCAGCACGTACACCACTCCCTGAAATAATACAAAAATAACCATTATTTTAGTGTGATATTATCTCGACACATTTTTAAGCACTTCATAAATTTGTAATAGCACATGATGATTACAAAGGAGTGTAAATTTACCGGTTTTATTTTGGATATGTGCCATTTCGTGGGCAGTGCAAATCAACGGACCGTTGATGAGATCCGCATGCTTTGAGAAAAATCTCACAAAATTAAATGTCCGATGTGATGAACGGTCTAAATTTGTCGCTCCACAGCTTGGGAGGCAATTCAAATGCCATCCAAAGAGGACATAACCGCATAATGTTCAATCAGTATTATGTTTGTGGCATTTGGAATTGCTGTAAGGGTTAAGATTAATTGATTTATTTTAATTATTTCCAAGAACGACAGAAACTGCTCGTGATTAATAAAAGACATCGCATTATAAATGATTATGGCGGCCTTCCCGTTGGCATTCTAGGCACTATTTTTAATTTTTCATTACTATGTACACTCGAAGGCGAATTTAGCTTACCAGCAAAATACGTCTCCATAAAACTACCATAAATCTAAATGTTAATTGTAAATGTCCAACCAAGCCGTGGTTATCACAAAACACTTCATGTTTAACATCGGCAATGGATTCCATTACGAAACTACCGGCATGTTTTAACACTTGAAGGAAGATAAAATTACGCTCATTAATTTCATGCATCGCCAATTTAAGTAGGCCAAAGAACACCGATGAAGAATTTATATCTATGATCGATCGTCTCGGTTCGGATTTAAATTGATTTTCTGAATTTGAAAAAATAAATCCCAATACCTCAACCCTTTGATGAGTATGCACGCATATGGTGCGTGCACTTGAGTGATGCAGAAGGAGTATGAACGCCAATGTGGCGTTCAGCGCTCCATTTTCTTTTTGTTCATAGAGTACAAAATATTCGTCAACAGATAACAACCTAATAAATGTTAAAATATCAATGGAATTTATCTGGTTAAAAATCCATCCATCAGGTTTGGTCTTCTTAAATCGAATAAAACTCAACATGGCACCAAAAGTGTAGTACAAAAGTACAATTTCTTCAATCCAAGTACAAACTAATAATTAGTGTATATTTTTTTTAAAAAAAAAGAAAATAAATTTGAAAAAATTAAATCACTCCCGGAACATGTGCGCTAAAAATTAGCTCACTAATCAAAGGGTAAACAATCTTATCCTTCCAAAATAGGGAGTCATCACTAGTAGGGATCCCGGACAGTTTTAGGTGCTCATGAATCGCGTGATTAGTAAATGTAATTTTTCAAATTGTTCAATAAGCCTTTCCCTGCCGGTGATGTATTTACTACACCTCGACTCTAATAATGGGAATATCGATGTGAAATATAATAGATACGGGGTTCAAAATTTTTGTATTCCTCCGTAACATAATTACGAATCACATCAAAGTATTATAGTATATAAATATTAATCTGCAGCGACGGAAATAAATAATTTGTCGAGAAATCGGGAATTTTGCGAGTTTTGGTCTCAGCAGAAAGGAATTTTATCGGTCATATTGATGGTGTTATACGAAAATGTAATCGCGTGAGCCCCTCACGCGATCATCGACTCGAACTAGCATTTAAATATCTGATGACGATACCTCCAACGAGTGTGGAGGCTGAGCGTTCATTTTCAGCAGCAAGTTGCCTGACTTCCAAAATCAGATCGAGGCTAAATGACGAAACACTCGATGCTTTAATGTTACTTCGGGCATATTTCCAATCCCGAATGCAATCCCGAAATCTCGGGATCGAAATTTTGGCTCGGGATCGGATTCTCTACTTGTGATTGCCGTCTGTATAAAAGTGACTACTGAATGTTGCCGTCTGTGAGGCGCTCTTTCGATGTGTCAGTGGTCCGAAATTCGGACCGGTTGGACACGAAAACCTTGCGGCCACTCCCTCCAATTTTAGGGCAAAAATGTATCCCCGGGATTTACTCAGGGCCGGCAACAATCAGTAGGCTCGCACCTTTTTAGGGGCCGCGAGCGAGACTCAAAACTTCTCTATATATTTATTCTAGCCTAAGAATTTTAAAGTTAAATTAGAATCTTTAGCTAGTTTTCCCCCGCGTTCAGAGCACAATAAGTGGATAATGGTCATGTTTTTGCGGGCATGGAATTTTAAATCACGGTTTTGCACCCTGCTGTGTACTGCTGTTATGAGCGAGTTGCCATGATTCCAAAGAGCGAGAGCAACATATACTCAGGTCAGAAGAGGGTTCACATGTCGGTAATGTTGGTCTCAATTCAATATTGTAATTGTCATCCCTTTCCATATTTTGAGCCTTCCTTTTTAATATCACCCTGGAAAGATGAGAATAGAGAAAGCCGCGCTCTCTCCTTTTGGGAGGAAATGTCGTTTCTAATGACCCCCCGGTGTGGTTTCCGTGACCGAATAATGTGACAGTTGGGGACCGTCGCAGCGGCCAAGATAATGAAATGGGAACACGAAAAGTCAGCCAGCGCCCTCGAAGCATAATTACAGTGATCGATATTGATTTCTTGATTATGTGTTTGACAATGCTTGATGAGATTCATTTAAGGAATTTTCCTGATTAAAATAACATCTTCAACTTACCTCCCTTGGCTTACTTCCCGCATCCATGTTTTTTTATCTATACCAAAAGCTTATTTTATAAAATTTACTAAATTAAAATCCAAAAAATACTTCATAGACATCTTTACTTTTTAAATGGCGATGATATTCTGTTCTTGTGTCTTAATAACAAAGAGCAAACAGTTGTTTTGCTCCATGATTTTTTTTTTAAATTTAGATCCATGAATTTTTATGGTCACTCGTTGCTCCAAATTAACAATATAAAAATATATAATTTAAGTCTTATAGTTATCACGGCACAAACATATCATGGCAAAGCCACTGGAACTGACACCAGTGGAACACGTGAATATATTAAATGGCAACAAAAACCACATAATAATATAATAATTACTATTCAATGTACGGCTAAACAAATAAAAACATCAAGTCGTTGATGTGTTTATGATATTTCTTGTACATATGCATATTCTCACCTTAAACAATTTGCATCGTTCAGGTTTCTCGCCTTACCGATAGTTTATAACCTGAATTCGAACTAATATGGATTTTCCTCATTTTACGACATGATTGCTTCGATATCATTTAACCTTTTATGGCAAGCCACCCGTAAGATGATTGACACTCAAATGATGATGTTATTTATATTGAAACACTAAACGATCGCTTTAATGGCATCGGAATTGTGTTTCTTTGGTGATTTGATTACTTTTACACTGGCGCCTCTGGCGATCAATTTCCTTGCTATTATTGTCGATAAAATGATCGTTTAACTATCATAAATCAGAAATAAAAAAGTCTTAAGTATTCCATGAAGAGGATTTAATGTTGTTGATATTTGATGGACGCGTATGGGACCCCGAGCCAAAAAAAAATGATAATCGAATAACAAAATTTATGTGGAATTTTTCTTATTTTTATATTTAGCAAATCCAATCATTTTAAGATTTATCCCATTTTTTTCAACGATCAAAGCACAAGTCAAACTAAATCATTGCTCTTTTTTATAAAACATTACCCAGAATTTATATATATATGGGGATTTATATTTATTTTGTTTTTAAAATACCAAAAGTATAGTTATAACGATGGTTAAAAAAGTTAAGATTTTTGAAGGAGTTTTATGCATCTGATGCGATCTTAACACGTTACGGTCCGGACCACGCGTTTTCTCATAAATAAAAAATCGGCTTTGAAGAGACTTACAACGATATATAATGTAGTTTGTAAGCATTAAAAATGTAACATAAAATTAACTGTAATAATCAGGGCTTCGAACCGAAACGAAATCGAAAACCTTTACCTAAAGAAGCCCTGGTATAATAATTCATGTAATATTGTTACGCAATATCCGCATGGTAGCTGACATATCCATTTTCGAGTCAGATTGTGGAATAGAAATATGAAAATGAAGATACATTTATAAAGTAAATATATGTTTTTCAAATTGTTTACCGGTGGTGTATTTACTACACATTGACTCTAATAATGGGAATATCGATATGAAATATAAGAGATACGGTGTTCAAATTTTTTGTATTCCTCCGTAATATAATTACGAATCACATCAAAGTATTATAGTATATAAGTGTTCATCTGCAGCGACGGAAATAAATAATTTGTCGGGAAATCGGGTATTTTGCGAATTTTAGTCCGTGTCTCAGCAGAAAGGAATTTTATCAGTCACATTGATGGTGTTATGCGAAAATGGGAGCTCACGCGATCATCAACTCGAGCTAGCATTTAAATATCTGATGACGATACCTCCAACGAGTGTGGAGGCTGAGCGTTCATTTTCAGCAGCAAGTTGTCTGACTTCCAAAATCAGATCCAAACTAAATGACGATTTTTAGTGTTTTATTTATCTATTTTTGAATTATATTTTTATCTTTTCTTGAATAAATAAAAGTCTTTCGCCTTCAAGCTATTTTTTATATTAAACAAATGGACTTATTAGAAATCTTTGATCAAATTTATCAATGTAATTTCTTAAACTATCGAAAATCTTGATCCCGGGATCCCGGGGCTGATCCCGGAATCCCGGGATCAAAATAAGAATGCCTCATCCCTCGCCTAAAGCTATCGGTTGACTCTGAGTTAAAATCTAACTAAACCTAATAGAATGCATTAAAATGTTCTCCCTTTACTATATTTGCTTTGATAAAAATATTAATTTATTAAAATTTTTAGCTATCAAATATTTAAAAAAAATATATATATAATTTATTTTTATTTTGGTTGAATTTGAATGAAGACTACCTTCCTTATCAACGAAAATGTTTGAGTTGCAAATTCAACGATTGAATCACATAATCGTCTATATATTTTCAAGCTTTCATCATTCAGCAGTTCAACAGCAATTTATGAACATTTTTATCTTTATTATGCGGTTGGAATAAATGTAGCAATATTGAACAGGTCAGATCAACACAAAGTGGCTTTTCCTGTTTTTGGTTCAGCTACGGGTGATTTTTTTTTAAATTCATATTAAAAACTTATTTTCTAGAATAATTTAGACCATTTTATTGCAAATTTTACAATGAGCATTCCATATTAATAATGTTGTCGAATTTACTCTCTTTAATTATTAATGATTCGTTAGTATGTTCCCCGGGTGGTTTCCCGCCCCCACGCGCCCGTCGGGTTCGTTCCTCTTTCGAATCATGTGGAGCCGGACGGATAGATGGAGATAGACGGGCGTCGAACAGAAAGACTCCCTTCTCTAGGTAACTTATTATTCAGCACGAGAGAAAGAGGGAGATCTGACTGCGAGAAGGATGTCTTCCCGCAACCAAGGCCAACCGACGACTCTTCTCGACTCCCGCCTCCTACACGTCACCACCCAAACAGTGCACGCGCAAGAAGCGATCGATTGGTATTCCAGGTGCAATATCCCCGCAGCCCAAAAGAAGATGGCGCTGTTAAAATAGCACATTGCACCCAAAGAGAAACGGAAGATGTCGCTGTTAAACTGGCGAATTAAATCTGCTCAGACTAACAGTGCTATTGTATGGGGATGATAAATCACCCACGCTACAATTCCATTTCTGTTTCTACGTAGTGGTTACAAATGGGGTTACAAGGGCTCCTGAAGTCGGGAGATAATTTTTTGTTTCAAAATTGGCGCATCTGGCGTATAGAAGGGGAACTTAACGGTCAGTTTTTTGGTCCCGTGTGTTTGTCAGCCATTTTGTTCAATCACAGTAAATTCTTCCGATGGAAAAGTCGTAGCGCGCTCCCACCGCCTCCCAAAACAATACCGCCGCGAAAATCCATCGGAAGCTCGTGGAAGTTTATGTTAGTGATGTGATGAGTCGACAACTAGAGACCGTCAAATTCGTGTGATCGTCGCGCGTGAATTTTTTGATCTTTATGCACAGAAGGGAAAAGCTTTTCTGGACTCTATCGTGATGGGGGATGAGACGTGGGTGTGTCATTACACTCCAGAATCCAAAAGACAATTCTAAAAGAGCTGGCGGTGGAAATCTATGACACTGGCATAAAAAAAATGGAATATGTACATATTTTTGATATAATACATCATATTTATACTTTCATGCAATCAAATCATTGGTGATCGATTTATTTATACAAAGACAAGATCAACAGTATTTAATCAGATCAATTAGCTATGATTTATGTGGAGCCTTTTTGTTATTCAGACGGTTGCTTGACGATCGATCTTTAGCTTTCGCCGACGAGAATAATTAATAACGGCGCTTTATGCGCGGTAATTAGAATCAGGTTTTGCCTTCTTAAGCGCCAATAATTACCAACTCTTAAACGATCATGAAGGAAGGCAAAAAACGGTGGTTCAGGGTGGTCGCCTTGCATACCGATTCTGAATTATTATGTAATTATGCACGGCATGATTCGAAAGGTCGGCCGTATTAAAAATCGGATTTTGGGAGCTGAATTGAATTTTAGAAGACCGTGACCAAAGCGCTAACGAATCGTGGTCTGAAAAGGCATGGCGAATCGTTTCGGGATTTGGGTCGGAATGGATCGAATCGATTTTTATGAGGAAGCCAAAATGTCATTCACTTGTCGGTTTCTGAATATTTTAACTATTGGATGATCCACTTGGAGTTCTTGGAAATTTTATATTTAGAGCTGATATGATATGCTTTTAAAAATGATCGTAAATATATTCGCATGCTATACACTGAATTGACTATGTACCATGTTATTCTTAACCTTCGACATTTTTCTAGGTGGTCTGTAAGCTTTATTGATGATGTTTTCCTTTTACCACGCACTGTTGTCTTGTACTAATGATGATTACTTGGATTATGAAAAATCGATGTGTATTAATATGATATAATTTATGGAATATGTTTTAATTTTAAATTTATTCCATTTAAATACGACTTTTATTAATATCTTCTTAATTTAACTCTACGACAACTCTGATACAACTCTTCAGATCAAAGATACCATCAAATCAAAGATACTTTTTTGATTTACGCCATTATTATAACAGTCCAGAATTTAATTGACTTTATCAAAACATGTTTAAGAATATTTTAAGACATATTTCCACCCCATTTCCCTTATTGACCCTTATTATTGATAATACTAAATGTCATATACAAAGTATGGCTATTAAATAGCGCTTTAGAATTAGATAAACTCAATGTAAATTATGATTAATGCTACAACATATCTCGAAGTAGAACACATAGTTTGAATTCCAAAGCAGAAATTTAAGATCACGAAACATTACACAGATCATTAATGAAATTGTTATGCATGCAATTCAAATAAATTAAGAAAAATCGCCCACTAAGAGGTTATCATATTGATAACACTCAGAAATAATTGAATGCGGCTTAATTGAATTGATGATTCAATTTGTTATTTTAACTCTAAATACCCACATAATAAACAATCATCATCTGCCATAATTATTTCGCAGCTCTTTGATTTTGTTCCAGGAAAATGATTTTTCTACGGGGGCTATCTCGAAAGCATGATGCAACTACAACAAGAACAATGTAAATTTCGAAAATGTGCATTGTCTCCAAAACCAAAACAAGACAGTTGATTCAATCATCTCTTTTGCATATCTTCGCGGTCCACTTGCCTAAGACAAAGAGATATCGGTAAATAAAAGGATGACCCCTTATCGTTGTGGTCAGATCACTCATGCAGTACACGATAAACAAACTTAATGGTGTTTTAGCATATAAATATGCAGAATTACACACAGCATAAATATTTGTTACAATCGGCTCTTTTGTGTTTTTATGACTGGAAAAATCTATTGTCTGGTATGGTCGTTGCGACATCCAGTCATGTCGATCTGAGTAATTTATCCAACCTCGATCAAAGCTTATTGTATAGCGAACAGACAGACATACATTCAATATCAATATAATCAATTATTTTGTCATAAGAATAGAACACACAAGTTTGGATAAAATAAGAGGGGGCTCCTCCGTTGATGTGTCAGTGGTCCGAAATTTGGACCGGTTGGACACGATAACCTTATGGCCACTTTCTCTAATTTTAGGGCCTTTTGTAAAAGTTTTAGGGGAAAATGCATCCATAGGGCTTTCTACGATCTCTACCGAAAGGCGCTTCCTAGCGACTGGTAACAGTTAGCGGGTTCGTACCTTTTTTTCGCTACATAGGTTTAAGGTTTCCCCGGTCTCGGTGTGTTCATGCGGGGATCCGTTCATGAACGCAGATCATGTTCCGTGAACATGTCCGGACATGGCGTCCGATCGCGAGGCGCTCATTCAAAGTGTCAACGATCTGAAAGGCGGACCGCTTGGACACACAAACCTTGTGGCCCCTCCCTCTTCTTTTAGGGCCAAGTTATGGAGAGAAATGCATCCCCGGGGCCTTCTATGATCGCGGAAGTCCGCATAGCGGCTAGTATGTATAAGTAAAACTGTAATCTTCACTCTTACCGAACCGATATAAATATTTATAACTGAACCTAAACAAAACCGAAACGAAAAACATAACGGTTAGAAGCCCTAAAAATATCAAATGGAAATTCAGAGAAAATTCGCCCATTGATTACAAACCAACAAACGCTGTTGTAATTATTCAAAAATACTAAACGCGTACATCTGATATGCCATCAACGTGTACTAAATATATTTACGCGATAATTAAGCACTTCGCGCAATTGGAAATTAATCGCTATATAATCGAGCGGACTTCACAAGATTCAAATAAATACAAAACAACCACAATAAGCTGGGATCTCACTATTGAAAACGGTGAAATAGACTGATATAGAAATAACCTATTTCGGGCTTGAATGAACACTGAAAAATGAACGCTGAAAATCTATAATTTGAAATATTTTGAAGTAACACTTGATTTGGCGATTATCTTACTGAGTAAAAAATATTGAATAAACATTTGAAAAAATACTGATTTATATTTATATAAATCTTATTAAAAGATATTCACAATCTAATAGTTTATAAACGAATAAGCCAACCGTATTTGATTAATTTGGAGCGACGAGTGATCAATAGCATAACGAGGACATGCTTAGATCTTGATTTATGCCACAATAACTGTTTAAATTGTTTTTCCAAAAATATTTTAAAATACTGTGGTTTTCTTATTATTAAAATCATTTGCATACAAATAGCCTTATTTGAATAATAAATGTACAACGATTTGTTCCGATTTAATTCCATCATGCTCTAAGAATTTATTGCACTAAATCAAATAAATCGCAGTCAACGTCGTGTTAAATTTTATTATTAATATCTCGCTATAACTGGAAGTAATTGCGTTTAAAAATTAGCCAACAATTATCATTAGTAAATGGAATAATGTATGAAATTATCATATTTGCAATTGCTTCGTATTGTGTAATTGTGAGATAACGTTTAATTAATGAACGGCACAGTAAGTTGTGTTGATGAACATGAATATGGAATGAATGTCTTCTTAACTGGACCTCGTTAAGGCATGATTCTATTAATTTGTTAATCAATATTTAAGAGCTTTCAATATACCTCCCAGGAATTACTATATGAATAAATCAATCGTTGCTAGTATTATAGTAAGAGTAAGTAGAAATCGCTCTTATTTTTTTTTCTTCAATATTGATTTAGTATGCATCTATTGAATATTTTAGCAATATCCAAATTGTTTATATTGGATAAAAGCCAATGGTTTTTTTCACTATTGTATACACGATGAAAATAATAAATTTTCTTTATTCCAAGCCTTGAATACCATAATAAATAAATTCAAGCTACGAGCATATTTTTAGCACAAAAAATGTAAATCGATTTTTTGAAAACAAGCATTCATTGCTTAACCGTGAATGAATTTTTCAATGATGTAACATGATCTATGTATTATTAATGGTTTTTCCTTAATGCAAGAATTAAAAAATGCGTGTATTAGGCGAAGAGAATCATTATTGAATGCAAATAATGCATGTATTCAGCATTCTAAATGGTTCATGATGCATTTTAATGAGTCGTGATGAAATCTTCCTATCCTGAAACGTTGAGATGATATATTATACGTACAAATGCTATTAAGATAAATTAATCTCAAAATAAATGATTCATACGATTCTTGTCTCTCACCACACTAATATTAGATGTATCGAAAAGTCTTTGCCGATTGTTTAAAAATAAAATAATTTAAATTTCCTTAAACACTTTCTACTATTTTCCACAGGTTTTCGAATTTTTCGATTCCTCTTTTGAAAATTTCTGCAGGTTTTCAGTCGAAATATGTACAAATGTGATTTTCAAATTCAGTTGCATAATATTTTAATTGTTTACCTCTCTTTTTGAGGATTTCTCCTTTTTGGTGTTGTCTGATGAACGATCCGAGATAAAGAGCCCCCTCTACGGAGTTAAAAATAAAGGATTCCGTCGTATGCTGCGAGTCCGTGTCGAGGCTGCGGAGCCCCATCGATACTTAGGGGCGGACGCCTTCGTCTTTCGAGTCTTCTCGTCGAGGCCCTTCGGGCTAAGATGAAAGGCGCACGGGCGCGACAGCTTAGTATATATTATAAAAACGGACAGAATAGATCAGTGTTGATTCATGTAAAATAGAATAGTCATCAAGTAAAATAAAAACTACGCGCAACTCTCCATCGGGTCCATCGGAGCCAGATCTGGTGAATATAGAGGGTGTGAAAATTCTTATCATTTTAATTCGTTGATTTTTTTCGTCGTCTCGTCGTCTTCTTCATCTTATGGGGTCGTATTGCAAAGTTACTAAACTGTTTCTGATTAATTATTGAAGTTTGACTTTTTTGATTTTTTGTTCACCCTTTCCTCCGGGTGAGTGTAAGACTCCATGATGCCCACCCATAAAACCCCAGAGGAAGAGCCAACCCTACGCCCGTGGACAACGGTTGAGTCCCTGGGATAACCCAGCTAACATGAGTTGGGTGCGCAGGTCACTCTGTGCGGAGCACCCATAAAGGGTTTAGTGGAACAGCCGATTACAGTAGTTGGTGAATATTGTGTCAAAGGCTCACCACTACCCTCAACAGCCTTGGCATACAGGGAAAGAACGATTTCAGGCTGTTCGAACGGCGACTCGTCTCTGTGGCTAGGTACTACAAATCACCCCATCCTACAAACCTACCCATCGACTTATCCCGGTCATAAGTCGGTGGAGGCCCGGGAACACGGTGAAACAACCTACCGCTTGACGCAGGCGCTCACTGGGCACGGATGCTTTGGTGCATACCTGAAGCGGATTGGCAAAGAACCATCCGCAACG
Source organism: Stenopsyche tienmushanensis (assembly GCA_008973525.1). NCBI lineage: Eukaryota > Metazoa > Arthropoda > Insecta > Trichoptera > Stenopsychidae > Stenopsyche > Stenopsyche tienmushanensis. Next base: position 209,808 of record WACJ01000348.1, read on the forward strand.
TGCCAACACTGCCAAGCGGAGGTCGATGACGCAGAGCACACCATCATTGGCTGTGAGGCTTGGGCACCCCAGAGGAAACTGCTGAAACAAGCAATCGGGGTAGCCGAGCTCAACGTCGACAACATGGTTCACAGCATGATGGAGAGCAAGAAGAACTGGGACCTTTGGCGCGAATATGTAGAGGAGATTCTGAGCGTCAAAGAGGGCAGTGAAAGAGAGAGACGCAGAGCGCAACAGCCTCTCCAACAATAGAATAGGGCCAACCACCTAGGGCCAGACTACCTGTCCTCCTGAAGTAATGTGGAAAACAATACCAGGGGGACAGAAAAGGACAAGAGGGAGGTTTAGTGGGTAGGCACGACCGATACGAGTACCATGGGGAAGGGCTAGCCCGTGTAGTCCGTCATCTGTTGAAGCCCCCTTCAAACTGAGGTTGGACTCGTGGTGGCAGTGAATCCGCGATAATATTCTTTTGAACTTTAGCTTGAACCTTTGTCCTTCCTCCCCCGCCGCATTTTCCTCCAGAAAACTCGCCTCTTTTGGAGGGCGCAGAGCAAAAGGGGTGGGCGCTTGGTTAAAATATTAGTGGAAGACCCTTTCTTTGTGCCTAGTCCGGGGTAACCCAAAACAGTTCATACTGCAGCGCAAGAAATGGGATCGCACATTTATGATCCCCCAATCCAGTTAGTCACTGTCTATCGTCTGTCATGTTCACCCTTTCCAATTGCTGACAATACACATTCGTAGTTATTGTTTTGCTAGGTTTCATAAATTCATAATGAATAATTCCCTGAATATCCCCTCACGGGCGGCTCCCCCGCTCTCACGTGCTCGACGGGATGGCCGCGCTGACGCACGGGTCCGTTCTTCTATCGGGCTGTGATGTTGCTGGACGAATGGACGGGAATAGACGGGCATCAAATAGAAAGACTATCTTCTCTAAATAACTATTTATTCCACACAAGAGGTGCACGCGCAAGAAACGATCGGTCGGTATGCAGGTGCAATGTCTCCGCAGGGCCACAAGAGATGGCGCTGTTAAAATAACACATTGCACCTGAAGAGAGATGGAAGATGTCGCCGTTAACAGTGCTACTACGTGGGGATGGTAATCGCCCACGCTACACCATTAAACACATAAAGTAATCTTGCGGGTCGTTAATCCAGGCTTCGGAGTCGAAACAAATCTCGGCGAAGCCCTTGACTTTTGCGGCTTATATTGGCATAAATAATACATTTTTCATCCTCAGTTAAAGTTCGGGGCAAAAACAGACGAACTTTTTGTCTTGACAACAAAGCTTTGCACGTATTTCGTTGCTCTCTTTGTTTTCTTCAGACAGTTCGTGCGGCATCCAAACGTTCATTCGATTCGTCTTCCCGATACGTTTTAAATGCTCTTGAATTGTCGACCACAATTACTGCAGTCTCCGCAATAGTTATTTGATATGTAATTGAGGATCTATTTCCACTATGGCTCTCAATAATAATCTCACCTAATAATATCATGATTTGTATTTGGTACACAATAAGAAATTCTGAAAAAGTCTGAACCCCATATTTATTATATTTCATATTGATATTCCCTTTATTAGAGTCGAGTTGTAGTAAATACAATACATCATCATCAGAGAATGGTTAAAGCTGGACAAGAGGTCTAAGAATTAACCCACTGTTCCAACACTTGGCTATATTTATTAAACATCAAAAGGTTGCGAACTTCTGCCGTTTTCTAAATGAGATGCACGCCTTCGTATTTCAATAATGTATGCATGTCATGTCACAGCTTTTTAAGTTTAGAGGTTCGACAGCTGTAATACAAAGCTGCACGCGGAAGTTTAAGCCCGTCGAAAAAGCGGAAATGAATTGTGCATACATTAATTCAGTGCTTCTCAACGTCATTTCAATTTCACCGTTTGGGAAGCACGAAAACACTGATTGCAATCGTCAATTATGCATTGTGAATACAATTATACGACTTTATATGGACGCGTGGATGCGCGCGCAGCCTAATTTTTAAATTTATGCACATCACTTTCGATCGCAATCGAGTTTCGATATTTATTATTGACAGCTGTCAAATCGATGCCTTCCTATAAGAGCTCACATTGATAAACCGAATGTGGAAATTATGAATTATTTGCAACGGATAAATGGCATTTTGTATCTTACATTTTAAATAATGGACATGAATATGCTAAAGAGAAATAAATTTCAATTTGCTGTCAATTGGCAATTGACAAAATTGCAAATTGGTTTTCAATGTATTATTTTTCGAACATGAAAATTATCTGAAATGTGTTTGTAAATGTCTGAATTTTACAACTCCATTGCAAACACGTTTATTTATTTAGTTGTGATGTAAATTTAGCACTTAGGCGAACATCCAAATATTTGCTAATAAAGATATTAAATGAGTGATTTAGCTCAAACGTGTTTGTTCGCCATTATCCGGCATGATTTATGCGATATGAAAATATGAAAAGGCGAAGATATTCATCGCGCTGTGTACAGAATGACCCAAAAAACGCTTGTTGAATTCGTCAGCCCGCATGGCAGTGATCGTTGCGCCATCGGTGGCAATCGGAAGATCGAATGGCGCCATTTTCAAATGCGCCGCAATTCGCACGGAATGTTAATCGCTCTTCGGGATTAAAAAAAAGTCCGAACACGAAAATTTGCAAACGTCCATCAATCAATCACGCCAAAAACTCAAAACATCCATTATATTTGTCATCTTTAATTGTCGATTCATTTGGTGTTTTCATAATGGCGCATTTATAACCGCCACCCACTGCCTGTCTTCTTGATGTTGTGCAATACGAGAATTATTTAGACTCTCCCATTCATTGGATAAGGACGAAATTATATACAGGAATAGATTACACTACATGTGGGAATTATTTAAAATATTTTATTATAATAAATGTAATATATCTATCTTAAAATATGACATTAATCAATGGCATTCGTTAAAGGATTAACGATGTCAATATAATACAAATTAAAATAAATTATATCGAATACATATTAAAATATGTATATTTAGTTTATATATGAATGATTTTTATTGTTTGTGCATAAGTAGATGCTCATCGGCATCTTCATATTATGCATATGCCGTATAAAGACCTTTTGAATGTACTCCAAGGATGTCTTCTTCTTAAGATGATATATCCGTAAGAATTTTTGTAAGAAGCCACGGAATAAGGCACATCCCTAGACAAAGAAATCCAGTGGTGTCAGGTCTGGCAACCGTGAGAGCCACGGAACAAGAAACATAACCAGACAAAGTAATCCATTGGTGTCAGGTCAGCAAAACCATGCGAGCCACGAAATTTCCTGCTATTACGACCGCAAATTAAGAAGTTTTGGGTATTTTTTCTAAAAATAAACATAGTTTTACCATTTTTACCAAATTTATTTTTGTCGGAACGAAAACCGTAACTGAACCGATATAAATTTTAGCAACGTCACCGAAATATAAAATAACGGTTCGAAGACTTATAATAGACATTAATATGCTAATTATATGGATATAAACGATGACGTACGAGCTGCCAAGACGAACATCGCAGTGCTCTACCAAATGAAGTGACTACAGCCAAAATGGTGAAGAAAATCCACAAAATTATATTGGATGACCATTGACTAAAAGTGCTCGTACTAATAGACACAAAATGCATTTAAAAAAGTGCTGTACATCGCAAATTGACTAAAGATTTGGACATGAGAAAGCTGTGCGCAAGTTGAGTGCCGCGTTTGCTCGCATTGGAACAAAAATAGCGTCACGATGATATTTCAATCGAATGTTTGGTCATTTTTCACAGAAATATAGCAGATTTTTTGCATCAATGCATAACCATGGATGAAATATGAGTCCATTACTTCAAATCTGAGATAAATGAACATGGGTACTCTTTATTGATCCGAGCTGTTTTTTGGTCTCGCTATTCGGTATCATACAGATCATATAAAGCCCCAGGAACGCATTTATCATCGAAAATGCCGCAAAAAGCGCTAAAAAAGTACGTACGGAGTGACCACAAAGTATGTATGTCCAAGCAGTCCACTTTTCGGATCGCTGACATGACGAATGAGCGCCTTGTGATCGGATGCACGTCGATTCATAGCCCTGAATGTAACACGGGCAACGAAAACCAAAGTGAAAACCAAACCTATTTTTTGTAATAAATCTTAAATTTAAAAAAATGAAGTATCTTATATTGTATTATTAACAGCAAATTTGCTTCATCAGTTCCCCTTTTCGACTGTTAATTATTAATATTTTCGAAGTTTATATCGTCGAAGCATTCCTCTTTTTATAAACAAACTCTTGCAATGCATCAGCTCTCCTTTTTAACCGGCTTGATTGAACTTGATTGAGATTGAGCAGTCTTTCTTATTATTCCTAATAACCATGATAATTTTACAAAAATTGCCTCTTGAATTATAGTGATCCGAAACCCCATTAGATCGCAAGAGCATGGATATATGGACGAGGATAAATGACATAAAATGCATCTCATAATCGTTTCTGTACGCTCATGAATACGCGCATCTCATCTTATGTTCAATTTAACCTGTTTGAATTTAAAATTGAAATCAATTTGTATGTGTATTAAACATAATGCTGATGATTTGCGAAACGACGAAAAGCGGAACATGGACTTTATATTGCATAGAGTCATCCAGATTTAGATGTTGTTTTTATTGTAATGTTTTCTCAAGTTGTGTGGCAATTATTAACATTATGTGATTTGGATCGGTGTGTCTGAGGGAAACTTGATCAAGATATTAACATATATGGTAGGATGATCGCGTATTTGCGAGCGAATTCCAATGATTTAGAAAGAGCACTCTTGTACGTTGAGCTCAGAGATGTGTGAATGATATAATGAATCGATTTCAAGTGTATTGTTTATATTTATTTGAAGAAATGATCGAGTATTTTTGTGGATTTGTACGGATGGTAAGTGGCGGACAAGCAAATATAGCATCTAAGACTATGAAGATTTTAATTAGCTCACTACTCAAAGGGTTAATTTGAGTCAATTTAAAGACTGCCAAGAAGAAAATTGATATATAAAAATTATACACAACTCAAAATAAAAATCTCTGGCGCGTACATATTAAATGATCCCACCAGGATCCAAATATTCCGAACGTCAACAAGAAATCATTGAAACTCACCCTGATCAAATATAGAAGAGCGACCTTGTGCTTTACATACTTGCCAAATTCAATGTATATTTTCTAGCACTTCAAGAAATATGCTTAATTCTGAATGACTGCAATTCATATTTCAAGCTTGTTGATCCAGCAATCGATGCAGCATATGAATCACTTTTATAACACATCATTACACAATGTATTTCATCGTACGTTTTGATCAGAAGTGTCTGTTGAATAACAAAAAGCGATGGGAATTCGCATGGCGAAATTTTAATATGCGCGATGAGCATCTTGATACAATACGCTTCGGATCCGGATAAACCAATAAAATGGCATAATTTGATACCAAAAAACGACTTAAAGCTTGATTAATGACGATCGTATTTTTTAAAAGCACATGTAAACCACACATGTCGACTTGGATGACATTAAGAGTACTCGTTGTACAGCGTGCATTCAATTGCAACGTCAAAATAAATATATAGGCCATCTGTTTGGAGCTCATTTTCGCACTGTTCTGAGCATGATTTAAGCGCTTTTAAAGCATTGACCGTGAGACAGCTTAATTTATAAGCTTTGGATCCTTTAAATAGTCTCATTATGATTTCACGGGTGACTTCAGTTGTTATCTAATGATTTATTCGCATTGTCTTTGATCACAATCGACCGATGCTTTCAATGGGGCGAGGAATTGCAACTTGCATGTAGGCATTCGGTTGATGTTAATCGATTACAATGATATGTTTTCATGTCGCCCATGGCGTGAGATTTGCATAAGCGATTGCTAATGGCACTCCTAAATTTTATCCATGATTGCCTTAAGCTCATACGAAAAGAAAATCATCCAAATATAACGGTTTTCAATATGAATACAATAGTTTGCATTTTTATAATTAAGTATGATGAGCTTTATGCTATTATCTCCATGCAATGATGCTGTTAATCTGTGTGTTAATCCTACTTCTGACACCAATGTTGCGTGGTGGTGGAGCGGGGCGCTCGCGAGGGAGAGTCTTAAGGCCACGCTCCTTTATCGGTGAATGACGATAAAAAGCTATTTTATTAAAGTTGATATTGTAACATTGAGGCGGGGGCGCTCTCGGGGGTAGAGTCCCCAGGCGGCTCCCAGCCCCCACGTGCTCGTCGGGATGGCCGCGCTAGCGTACGGGTCCGTTCTACTATCGGGCCGTGATGTTGCTCTCTCTAAATAAATATTTATTCCACATGAGAGAGAGAGAGAGAGAGAGAGATCTGGCTGCAGGAGGGACGACCTCCAGCAGCCAAGTCTAACCGGCGACTCTCCCGACTCCCGCTTCCCGCGCGTCACTACCCAACCGGCAACGGTGCACGCGCAAGAAGCGATCCATCGGTATGCAGGTGCAATGTCTCCGCAGGGCCACAAGAGATGGCGCTGTTAAAATAACACATTGCACCTGAAGAGAGATGGAAGATATCGCTGTTAACAGCGCTATTACGTGAGAAGGGCCAATTGCTTCACAACGGAGCCACTCGTTCAAACATGGCTGAGACCAATTCAATTATGGCCAATCGCAAAAGATTTTTCACTCTCCCAAAGATTCGTTGACTAGTATGTGGAAATGTAGAAAATATCCAAGAAAATAGATAAATATGACATAACTTCTAGGTATTTATTTTCGAGTTCAAATTAAAAAAAAACATTCCAACTACGAGACTCCAACAACGAGGCGCCTCCGAGCATGACTTTCGATCAAATTCGTACTCAAAGTCTCTTCCATAGACCTTTTTTACTTGACGAAAAACAACCCCGATCATCCTAATTTTTATCACAAAATCAAGGATTTTCTTCTTGAGATTTTATTTCGACTTTTGTTTAGATTGTGTGTAAATACCGAAGTATTTTTGATGGAATTGTAACTAAACAAATCCACATACAAATCTAAAAATACCGACGATGTTAAACTAAGAAGATGCATCATGCAGATATTATTGTTTCGCCTTGGACGAGTCACCATTTAAAATAGCATAATGTTCTTGTTTTTTTTTTTAATATTTGAATTTAAAAGAAACCTTCGACTTTTTCCAAGTGGGCCATCGAACTAAGCCAAAGCAAAAAAAATACAGGCTAAATTTAACTACATGTTTACTTTGGCTTTCAATGTGTTTAAAAAAAAAATGACTCTTTGTTGCCAATAAAAGTGAGTGGTTATGATACAAATGGATCAATAACATCCATATAATCGATTGGCTATGCTAACATTTGAATCTCCTATGAATTTGGTACGTTGAACTTACAAGGGTCATCTAGAAAGTGAGTAGTAGAAGTAGAAAGTAAGGTAACAAAGGCTCCTGAGGTTGAGGATTTTATTTGTTTCGAAATTGGCGCATCTAACATATAGTAAAGGTCATTTTTTCCTGCATGTTTGTCGGCCATTTTCTTCAGTCATAGTAAATTCTTCCGATAGAGAAGTCGTCGCGCGATCCCACCACCTTCCGTCCACGCGAAATCTGCGCAGCCATCCATTTTTTGACTTTGCAAAAAAATACCGCCGCGAATATTCTTCAGAAGCTCATGGAAGTTTATGATGATGATGTGATGAGTCGACAATATGCTAAGGTACGATAATATTCACGGCGAGGTAAATAGTGAGAGACCATCAGTCATTTCTGACACCGTCGAAATCGTGATGGGGGATGAGAATCCAAGAGACAATCCAAAAAGAGCTGGCGGCGGAGGCATCGGCATACAGACACCCCCCTCCCTCCGAAAATTCAATTTTCACTACTATTTTAACCTGTTAATTGGGCGAGACGTATATATACGTCCAACGTAAACTGCATCGAAATTGGTTAGGACGTATATATACGTCTTCGAAATATATGTTGATTCCTAAAGCAGGCGGGACGTATTGATGCTCAATTCAGACAACATAGTAAAAAGCCAACCTATGCCATCAAACAGTAATACACCTAAACCCTCACGCTTAGTTGAAAGGCATTTTCAAAGAACAAATGAAAGGGAACTAAAGCCAGGAAATATCGAGTTTATTACAAAAAAGGGAAATAATCTAAATACCGGTGCCAACAACTGTTTTAAATAAATAAATTCTAAGCATCGTTTAAAAAAAATAATGTGAACTCACACCAGGTGGGCGGGACGTATATATACGTCCTAACGAAAATGTGCGCGCCCACTCTATGTTGCGTTATTGTAAAAGAACTTCCCCGCTTAACAGGTTAAATACTATTATAATTTTTTTGAATAATTTACAAAGATAGTCCCAAAAGTACCCGACCTAGCGTATAGATGGTGGTTGTTGTTTAAAAAAAAATACTATGGTAGAAATTATTTATCTTGTAAAGCTTAGGTTTCAAGACGCTATATTTGTTTGAAGGCCATCAATAGTGAAAGTTCTCATTAAATTTGTAAACATAGAAAAAATTGTTATCGTTAAGTGATACAAAAAATTTATTTGAAAGATAGATATGTCAGTCCAACTAATCTAAAAGCCGAGCTAGATTTTAATTTATGGAAGTCTGCTCCATCATTTACAACAAAAATATGTTGGTTGGCAGAATTTAAACGAGGCCGTACGAGCTGCCAAGACTAACAGCGCAGTGGTCAACCAAATGGGGTAAGCAAACCAACCAGTCCGCTTTTCGGACCGCTGACAAGATGAATGAGCGCCTCGTGATCGGATGCTATACTCACGGGGGTGGTGCAACGAGCGCTGGGGTGTCTGAAGATCAAGTGGAATAATCAACTAAAATAAAAACCATATGCAACTCTCGACCATGGCATATAAAAGCTAATGTCTCAACAAAAGAAATTTCTCAATCTCGACAGTTTTTAAGCTTAATTTCTAGATGACCATCGTATTTATATGTCGGGAATTAATTTAGGTGTGATTGGTGTTTTAAAATTTTCAGCTCTGTATACAAAAAAAAACATTCCTCTATCAATTTCATATACATAATTACACAAATGAGAACTGTTTTGGACGTCATCTAATTTTAATATCATTCAAATTATGAACAAAACATAAACAAAATGATGTGGAATCCTTTGAAAATTATTGTTTTGTGTATCTATCAAAAAAAAAAAATAATGGAGGAAAATCTTGTCTTTTAAAAGCAGATCGTAACATTGTTTAGTTTAAAGGTCGGATCAGCTACCATGATGTCATCGTTTCGAATATTTCTACAAACCTTTTAGATATTTAGCTGCGAATTTGGTACGCAATTTGAGAGAGCCAAGGTTATTATAACTAGAATTGACACGAACCATACAATTTCATCAGTTCAGCTGCCATTTTTTGATAGCCACAATTGAACCGATAGCAGACACATCCATGTCAAAATGATTGATAGATTAAATTATTACTAATAAGTCGACACCTAATAAGCCACTCCAAACGAAATTCTAAACTGGTGCCAATATATCATTTTGACTTTTTTGGCATCTTAATAAAGTGGTAAGACCATTGCTTGAAATATGATTCGCTATTTGTACAAGGAAATATTGTACCCGTAAGGTTTTCTAGTTGAAAAAGTCTTCGCTTGTCAATCTTCATTATAATATAAGAAACGACCCAAATTTAGTCGTTGGATGGTCATCAATCAATGTTATTTTTTATTTGCAGCTGTCTTAAAAAAATATAAATTTATAAATGAGTTAGGACTCGATAAAAAAATTAAATTAAAGATTTATATCGTTTTATAAAAATGTCGTTTTTATAATTCAAAGAAAATCCTCCATGAATACGCATTAATAAAGCAGTCTCTAATCGGAAACGCCATTCATAAATACTCTTTTATGGTCTTACATATAAAAATTGATCGTTTTAATGCAAATTCGCCGAAAGTGGATTCATTTTTATCGACAAGCATGGATATTGCGTGCCATATAATCTAATAAATATGATGATTCGATGCTTAGACATCCATTAAGATGATAAAACCACTTGAAAAATCATAGAGTCGACGAACGGATTTAAATTCCGTAACTTTCGGACATGGCCACCACAAAATTTGTTACGGCCGTCTAGCGCGATACAATTTTGACGTTTGAAATGTCAAACGCAAAATATGGCAGAATAACCTCAAAATAAATACGCAAATTAAATACTCAAATTAAATTAAATAGTTGAGGGTACTGCAACGCATCATACTATAGTTTTTTCAAGCATTGGGCTTCATCAGGACATCCGAATATACATATTTAAATTCACCGACATCCTGAATGTCAAACATCGAACCGCCGACGTCTAGTCGCCCATTGTACGAAATCTATTTTTGGCCATAACAAATTTCGGCACGATCAAAATATTGGCGAATAAATTAATGCCGTCGTCTTTTAAATAATCGAATTTAATGGAATCGTGTATTTTTTTTTGCATATTTAAATACGGCGACAATAATTTGAATTAAATCCATATTGACGGTGATAAATTGCGCTTGGATCCAAAAATCCAGTCCCGGTGATTAAATACTATAATAGACTAAATATTATAAACCCGTTTAGGAGTAATCGCGCATATGTGCGTTTCGACTTGGGAAAAGCGATCCATAGCGCCTTCTATTTCCGATACAATATTATTATTTATTCGAATCATTGTAGAGTACATGTAATATTATTATTTATTCTAAGCAGTTATAAATTTAAAAAAATCTGTTACCGACATCAAACGTATTCAATGGTGATATTTGAAGCGTACCCAGAACCATAACGAGGATATGATGCGCTAAATCCGAGTTAGCCATACGAACTGCCAAGACGAACAGCGCAGTTGTCGACTTAATAACGTAACCACACCAGAAATTGTGAAGGAAATCCATAAAATGGTATTAGATGACCGTCGCTTGTAAATGCTCGAGCTGGCAGACATAGTAAGCCTTTCAAAAAATGCTGTATATCGTATATTGACTGAAAATTTGGACATGAGAAAGCTGTGCGCAAGATGAGTGCCGCGTTTGCTCACAATGGAACAAAAACAGCGTCGTGATAATTTTTTAATCGAGTGTTTGGCGATGTATCACAGCAAGAAGGTCGTTTATATTAATACATCAATTCAGGATGAAATATAGATTCATCACTTCACATCTGAGACAAAGGAACGGTCAAAAGATTGATGCAAAACCTGAATTTAATATCCATATCCGCAAGAACATGCTCATTTTAAACTTTAAGTGGCCACTTGAGGGAGAAATTAACTAGATTTTGTAAGTTAAAACTAGCTAAGATAGAAGCATAAATTAGTAAGATAGATAAATATATAATTATTATGGGTGGAGGGAAATCTAGACTCGTTCTTGATCTCATTTGGCGTGAGCCACCTATTTTAATTAGCCATAGAAAATGTTGCAAAAAGCCCTAAAAGAGGACGGAGTGGCCACAAGGTATGTGTGTCCAATCGGTCCGCTTTTCGAACCGCTGATTTGACGCACGATCGTATGCCATACCTGAACAGGTCTAAAATATTTTTAAGCGATAACGAAGAAAATAGGAATTAAACAACTTAGTATATATTACAAAAACGGACAGAGTCAATCAGTGTTGATTCATGTAAAGTAGAATAGTCAAGTAAAATAAAAACCACGTGCAATTATCGACCGGGGCGGTATTCTGCATTTTGTGTCCCAATCCCGTTTGTGCCGTCCCAATAATCCCTCGCCAGCTACAAAGTCTTCGTTTTTATTATCTCTTGTAAAAATAAATTGCTTACATGACCAATATAAGCCTCATTCACGCTGTGCGGTCCTGAGAGAAAAGCGGAACAATCAAGGAGTCGTCGCAGATTGGGGATCTTATTGGGATCATTTAAGACTCATCGACAAAATGAATTGGATGGGTGTTATGGGGTAGGATGGATACCGCATGCCTTCACTGAACACAACAAAAACGAATTCCAAACCCTATGCCCAAATCGATTATAAAAAGGGTTCTTTATTGATATATTTTATAGTGAATGTAAAAATCTTGTTATTTTTTTACCAAATATGCGAATGTTTTTGGGTCCTCATAATATTTCAAATCAAATTTGATACAAACGAGTATTTTTTTAAATCAACAAAACGCGCATGTTAGCTTTGGGATTTAAAGATAAATGATTTATAACAACAAGGAATGTGCAACTTGGATTTTGTTATGGCAAGATTGTGAGCATTTTAAAATATTATTGTATTTAGATGGCCTCATTTTTACTCGAAAGTCAATATTTGAATTATTAATGAAAAGTTTGCCACAAAAGCAAAAAATATGGACTTATTTCGGCGATGATTTTATGATGTTTTTGGATGTTTTTGATGATCGTATTATGGTTAGACTTCGAAAAAACATATTATATGGTAATAAAGAGCGATTATGATGATCGTTTGAAGTGCGAAAATGAAGATTTGTGATGAAATTAATACAATTTGTGCAATTTTATGTCACTCCAATGACACCAACCTGTTTATCAATAACAACTTTTTGTTTGTGATTCATACGATTGAATCAAATATATTTATAGAAACTTTTCTGATTAGATACGTAGGAAAAAATATATTTATTCTCTACATTTTATTACTCACAGTAAAAAAAAAAACAACTCAATATCTCCAATTGGCGCCATATTTTAACCACATTGTTGTGCATTTTATGAAGATAAAGATGAGAAAAACTGGATTTTCCATAAATATATTTAAATCAAAATCCATTCACTTAAATCTGGATAAAAAGTAGGTGGTAGTATTATAAAAAGATTACCAGCTATTAACATCAGCGTACACACAAAAGTCAGATTTGGGAGCGACATCGTTGGAACGTCTCACTCGAATTTCGGTTTAATTGAACTGTCGATCGATTTATTATTATTTTGAGCACAAATCTGAACAGAAACCGTCTTCAGGAAGTAAGTCTTCGAATAACGCGGACACGTCAAATGTCGAACGAAGTCATAATAAGACTAAAGGCATGCTGCGTGTTTTGGCGCATTGAATCCTTCAAACAGCAGAACTAAAATACACCGAAGACGCGTTATCCCACAACTATACATTGTTTTTAATTGTATTAATTTTTTTAAATTTTTGTCCGGGATCTGGATTTGGGATCTTATTCGTTTCATCCAGACAGAAATTCGTTGACTAAAAAAATATCATATTTTTTGTCTTTGTTCTTGAATACCAAACACCAGAAATTGGCAATTTATTGGAATTTATCATAGGAAAACATATTTAAACATTTCTCAATGCATTCATAGCAATCATATTAAACATGACGATTAATTATTACAGTGGCATAATACCTAAATTCTTATTTATAACAAATTCAAGCGCTGATATGACCCCACAGCTACTGAGCCACTGTATCCTTTTGTATTTCAATATTCAAAATGGTTTTATCAAACTTGTTTATTTGGATTTTGATATTAAAAATAGTTTTTTATAACATAAAATCAGATTTCTATTCCATTTCGAGACACTTTTTAAGTGAATATATTAAATAGGGTACGAATGGAAATATATTAGGGGGCGCCGAAAGTATTCGATTTTTTTTTTAAAAAGAGTTCAAATTTATTGGTAACTTCATTATTCAACCCTCCCGGTTTTATTAATTCATAACGAATTATTCCCTGCAAAAATCCAACATATGCAAAAAAAAATTACTTTTTTATGGTCAATCTAACCTTAAGCATTGAAATTGGGGATTTTTTATAGAAAATGTTTGGTTTTTATTAATTGTCTATTGCAGTAATTTAATCTATTGCAGTAACAGTATTAAACTAGGGTCCGCGAAAATATTGCAGGGGTCCGCGAAAATATAAAAAAAACATTTATCTATACTTGAACAAGATATTTTCATGGAATTATTTACAAAAAACATAAGAAGATCTATTTTGACCAAGAAATTTTTGTTTGTTTGAAAATTTAAGTCTCAAAAACGACGTAAAATATTGAGATGGGGTCCGTAAAAAAAGTTTTTCAAGAGGGGATTCGCAAAATAAAAAAATTGCTCAAGATGGGGTTCGCGGACTAAATGAGTTTAAGAATCCTTCGTTATATGTATTAGCTGATGGTTTAAATATTGTAAAAAAATACAATGGTTGAAAATCCCTGAAAAGTGTAAACAACGCATTAAAAAACGTGTAGATCGATTTACTTGATGATAAATGGTTCGACGGCTATAAAAAGACGGTCTTATCTCTGGAATGTTATCAACAAAAACGATGAATGAAGTCAAAACACACACTCGAGATAGAATAACTGACTCTCATCGTGTGTTCTAGTGATGATTTAACTCTTTGCGGTCCTATGTCGAGTCTGGCTCGACATTTTGTTTCTTTTTTCCCATTCGGATTTAAAATCATAAGTATTTGGAAAGGAATATTGGTTTTTACGATCCTTCATAGTGTTTCGCCTACCTGCTAGATATACAAAGGAAAGGGGCAGTTCCCGAATAAAATCTTAAAACACAGGTATTGACTCTTAACGCGCGTTTTCGTGAACATTTCCGATCATACTTACGATATTTTCATAGAATATTTTTGTCCGAAACTAACGAATATACAAAATAAAATTTAAAAATACTTGTAAAGTAATAAGTAAAAAGTAATTTTGTTAAATAAAAATTGAAAAAAAAACGTTTTATCTTAAAAATGAATAAGTATTCTTAGGTGTTTATAAATTTAGTCATCAATCGGATTCACGAAACGAGTAGATGACGAAGGCATTGACGGTAGTCGCGCGCGAAAGTGTTAAGGTTCATTTATTGAGCCTGGTTTATTATCAAGAAAAATGAATTTACATTAGAACGTAGCGTGTATGTTTTCCGGTGTGAAAGGGTTAAACCTTTTTCATTTCAAGTCAAAACTTTTTCAATTCAAACATGAGTAGAAAAAGGTTTGACTTGAAATGAAAAAGTTTTAATTTGGCGTGAAAATATTATATTCAAAAAGGAACTGCATATTTTGTTAATCCGTTGATTAGTAATTGCGCAAATATGTGTTCGGACTCCAGTGATACAGAAAGAGCTTGAGTGCGGAGATTAGTGAATCGGAGACAGAGACGGAAAGCGTGTGACGGAGACATCGATGGCAAGGTCGTGTATAGTAAAGGTACTCATACGCGCCTAAATATTCTCAAATATTGCGAAAAGCAATTCACAACAGCTTCATTTTCAATGGGGTGTTTCTATTAAAATTCCAATCGAATTTTACGAACACTTGTATTTCTATAAAGGAAAACAATATTTGATTGATTTATATTTCATAGAGTACAAAATAGAGATTAATCACACCAATTATCGACAGATGACGACAAAATAAATATTAAAACTGTAATGAAATTTGTCCGTATTCGCTTGAAAACCATTAGGCATGGGGTCTTCTTAGAATCATAATAAATAGTTTAAATTCAAATAAATCAATTATTATATACTTAAAACTCACCGTCGTAACAAAAATATGTATCGATCGGCCCGAATTTATAGATTTCAAGCTTCAACAAATGCATTATTTTGTTACCAAAACTGAAGACTTACATGTGTATTGTTTATGTTTATGCGAAGAACCGAACGCACATTGTGTGCTATCAACAGTGTTAAGGTTCATTTATTGATATACAAACTTCACTCACGCTGCGCAGCGCTGAATGAAAAGTAGATTTGCGTGGGCGATAAGCGGTGAACATACGAATAAAGTGCCTATGTTTAACTCAATTAAAAATTAATTTACTAATCAAAGGGTTGAGAAGGCACAGCAAATGTTTGGTCGATCATTTTCGTTCAGTGACGTTTTCATGTTTGCGGTGAAGACAGTGCGGTACTTAATCCTATCCTATAACACCTATCCTATTTGTTTTGCCGATAAGTTTGTACAGTGATCCATGGGGATCCTTGCGTCTTTGAGATAACTCGATTGTTTTCTAACACTTAAACTTTTATTGGGATAACGACCTGAAATCATGAACATGAGCAGATCTTCGCTTCTCTTAGCCACTCGTTGCTTCAAATTATTGACAAATTTTCTCTTATATTTCCGTTGGCACACAGATATTTACTTATAAAACTTGTTACATTTGGCGAATTTATATTTATAACGGTGATGCTTTAATTCCTGACCTTTTAAACAAATTTAATTAAAGTATGAACTTGCCGATAACAAATTACTCTTTTCGCATCGCATTAAGCGAACAAAAGTCCTTCTCTGTTATAGATGTTGACCTTTGTAATAGATGATGTCAGTTTGTAATAGTGTATGAACTTTTTATTTTTGGATATTTACACACGTTTATATATTTTTTTTCCTCTTCGGCAAAGAGCAAAATAAAGTCCATTGATTAAAAATTTTGTGTCTTCTCAAAATTTAAGATAAAGACTAATACATCACACTGATGAAAAATATTAGGTTGGGGAATAAGTTCGTAGCGTTTTTATCAAAAACTTTTATTTAAACCAAAATCAATAGTTTTAATAATAAATTAACTAATTATGTATTCACCGTTGCTGTTTACTTCCTCCTCCCACCTTTCGAGCGGGAAAGATGGTAATCTGTCGGTATAAGATCTGGAGAATACGGGTGATTCTGAAGGATCTTCCATTCGAGCTCTTGGAGTGCGGCTTTGACGTCTTGTGCAACATGGGGCCTGGCGTTGTCGTGAAGGAGTATGGTTTGGGCTTGTCTATGGGATCTTTTCAATTGAATAACCTTACATTACATGATATATCTGAGCTATATAGAGCTCCTTGTTGACCGTGGTATTCCTTTGGAGCATTTCCCAATACACCATGCCCTCCCAATCCCACCAAACGCAGATCAGTCTTCTTTGGATGAAAATCAGGCTTGATTCTCGGCTTTGGTGTATCTCCTGGAGTCACCCACTTCTTTCTTTGCTTCGTGTTTATGTATAAGCACCATTTCTCATCTCCCGTGACGATTCGGTACAAAAAGCGCTATTTATGACAGCGTGTTGCTCAATGGCGGCCGAGATGTTGAGAAGCAATTTGAAAGCGATTTTCTTTGTTGTGTTCGTTAAGCTCGTGAGGTACCCAGGCTCCCAATTTTTCGGCAAATCCCATTGAATGAAGATGATTGAGAATCGTTTTATGATTGCAATTCATTTTTTCGGCCAATTCACGACTTGTTTGGCGACTGTCCTCCTTCAAAAGTGCTTTAGACGCTCTTCGTCGAATTCAGAAGATCTTCCACTACGGGGCATATCGTCAACATCAAAATCGCCATTTTTGAGCTTTGCAAACCATTTCCGTGCTGTAGATTCACCTGACACTTTCTCTGTATATGTTGAAAATGTTCCAGGCTGCTTCAGCAGCTTTTTGACCTCAATGAAAAGCGAAGAAGATTGGGCTTCGAAAATGTTGCTTTTTACCTCTTGGATATTCCATTTTTAAGGCTCAAAAGTAATAAAAAATTAAACTATTCAAAAAGATGATTAACACAGATTTGTAGAACAGAAAGAGGTCTATCGAATGAATATTATACACTTTGTCAAAAAGCAAAACAAATGTTGTAAAACAAAATAATATAAAAACGCTACGAACTCATTCCCCAACCTAATATATTCATTCTTATTATATCTAGAGCAAAATATGATTTTTTAATTAATTAAGATGTAGCAAACAGAGGATGTTAACACATTAATTGCGGGAAGCTCATTTTTATAAATTACGTTGTCTTTTGCTTGACATCGACTGAAATAGTATTACATGACATTTTTTTTTATATAAGTTGGCTTATAAAGATTTATAAAAAAAAGTTAATACAAAATTGAGCCCATTTTCAATTTACAGAGAGAACAAAACTATTTTTTTTTTTTTTTTCAAATGTGGCAATTATTTTGTATAAAATACGTCTTTTAAAGATAAGGCGACTCATATCTGATTTGATTTTGCAATGATTGCAATTCTATGACGTGTATAAAATGCATTAAAAATATTATATTTTGACAAATTCTTACACTATCTTAAAATACTTTCTTTATAAATAATGCAGACATAAGACATGTTTTATAGTTGAAAACAGTTCATATATAAATTAAAAGCGGAGTATCCGGAAAAAATTGGCAAGATATCAACGTAACTGGCAATAATTTCTGGCCTAACTGAAATACTAATGATGATCCCACCTATCGCATAATAATATTATGGGAGACAGCGACATTATTTGTGTAATCATTCCTACAAAGCTGATTCTTTCTCATTTTGTTGTTTTGACACTGTAATTAAGCAAAACAGCAGTCTACCGAGATAAAGTTATGACCGAAGTTTATTAAATCTAAATGTCTTATATCTGCAAGACTTAAACTATGTTGCGACTGCTCATAATAAATATTATATGTACTAAATATTGTAATGCTTTGAAAAGTGCATAACTTCAATCAAATTCGCGCACTACAACTTTAGCCACGTCTATCGAAACCATAGCCATCTTGTATTGAAAGTGGACGATATTTATTAAAAAATAATTAACATTAACTACCTGTAGACAAAAAAACAGCTTTGCAGATTAAAATTTGATGGCGGTATGTACAATTATTCCGCAACGTCTGCAAAACTTGGTAGACTGTAAATTTTATGATGTCTCAAAGAGCTAAATGGAATTCTTCTCCTATTGCTCTAATTTTATTTGTAGCTCCCTGATTGAGACGTTGAGATCTATCCAGACTTTCTTGACAGGCACTCAACTTAACCCATCTTCGTCCTCTTTTAAGCTTATTTTTAAAGCTCCCACTTTAGCTAACGATGAATTCCAGGTCCGCAAATAACAATAACCATGCTAAAATCGTTTGCAATTCCAAATAAACATAAAATGCAGCTCGCCCTGATTTGGGTCAAATGTTTTTAGCGTGCATTTCAAAGACTGAATGCATTCCGTCGAGCACTATGGAGCTTGCTATAAAACGTGATTTTACAGCAGGTAAAGATGTCAGTTAAAAATATTTAATAAGCAAAGATTCACGAATTCGTCATTCAAGTTGACAGGGTCGTTTCCTGACCGATAAACGCCCCAGGGCGCTATTTCAACCCATATATACCCATTGACTTGTATATAGGACACCGCATTTATTCATTATCGAAATCAGTGATCTGTTCGAGAAATGTTTCGCGCATTATGTGATTTTTATCCGCCAATACCCGAACGTTATCGAAAGATCTGCTAAAAGCATCGCTGCTGTGTTTGAGTGTGTACGGGAAAACCCGAAGCAGTCAATTTCTCGTCGTTCATAAGAATTTTACCTTTCTGCAATTTCGTCCGAACCCGTATAAAATTCAACTGACCCAGGTATTTAAGGTAAATCGTCACTTAGGTAACTACACAGGTAGTAACTCTTACCTTCATGGGACGAGCAACGACCAGTTGAACGGAGCGTCTATAGACGCCGCGGCCTTGCGGTAATCGACACTGACGCCGCTCGCTCTGCTTACCCTTTTATCCCATCGCACTTCCACCGCTAGCGCACCCCGCTAACTGTTCGCTTGCTCGGCTGCTCGACTTAACAAAACAGCGCTACAGTGCATGCTATGATAGACATTCAGCACGAGCGATTTGAGACCGTAGTGACGTGAACTGACCGCCATGATTTAACTCTTTTAGACTTCTTCCTTTGGAGCTATCTTAAGTCGAAGGTCTATGCGTATAAACCATAAACAAATGATGCTTTCAAAATCGTCATATTTTTTTAATCTGTGATCGTAATAGCACGAAATAACTGTTTTTGTATTTTTTAATTGTATGCAATTGGTTTAAAGAAAATTACTTTTGAGCTTCCAAAGTCACATAAAATGTGACAACTTCTTAATTCTCTAAACAAAAAACTAGCAACTATTTTGAATATGCTACACGTTATACAAATCATTCAAAAAGTCGTTGAAATTGAAGAGGTACCAGTTTGCCAGGACCAGGGTTAAGAAAACGCTTTTTATATTTAAGATGTTTTTATTAAGTTTATTTACCAATTTTGTTCAAATTGGCCACCTCTACTTCGTATGCACGCACGACACCTTTTCCTTATTTCAACCGTAGTTGTCTGAAGCAGCATTTTCTCTTTCATTTTTACAAAAGCATCAGCTATCATGCTGTCATGTAAATTAATTATTTTGCACGTCCCTATGCAAAGAAATCCATTGGTGTCTGATCTGGTGACCGTGCGAACTGCGGAATAGGGAATGTCCCCTAGGTAAAGAAATCTGCCTAGCAGAAGGGGTCTTTCCAGCTCCTTGGAAAAGACAGAAGCTTGTGCTTATCCCCAAAGGGAACAAAGAATTTCCAAGCCCATCTGCGTACAGACCGTTGTGTATACTGGAAGGCCGGGGAAGTTGCTGGAAAGACTAATCTTCGAACGACTCTAGCAACACATTGAGACAGGACTCTCTTCCAGACCGTTCCACCATCGACGCCATCAATCTTGTAGTGGAAACCGTGAAGCAGGCATAGCGAGGCAGTGCCAAGGCTAGTGGGCAAGTCATCATGATCACGCTGGATGTCAAAAACCGCTTTGTGAAACGTAATGTAAGATGGTCTGCTGCGGATATCGCTAATGATTGCTCTTCCACTCCTGACGATCGATGGATGACAAATTCCACTTTGTCACACACACGGAGAAGGCGCAACATTGCAGAGGTCCTGGCCAGTTTGATGCTTAACATCGGAAACCGAAAAACTAACAGAAAAAACCCTACAAAGAAGCAGTTCACTCGATGCTATTGTACTGCTCACCGATATAGGCCGAGGCACTACGAGTTGAAAGGGCCCAGCACAGCTTGGCCAGAGTCCAAAGAAGAAGCGCGATCAGGGAGGCTGCTGCATACTGCACAGTGTCGGTAGATGCTATCCTGGCACTGACTGCCATACCGCCAATTGACCTGCTCGCTTAAGAGAGACTGGCGGTACAAAATAGGAAATCCAAGAAGGCAGCCAGAGAAACTACCATGGCGTTGTGGCAGTCTCGATGAGATAACTTCACAAAAGGCATACAGGCTAATATGAAAATTGGAATTGTGGATGGTCAGGCAACATGGCTAAATGCGTTTCCACCTGACCCAGACACTCACCAGGTAAGGCTACTTTGGCAGCTACCTTAAAAAAATAGGGAAAGAGACATCACTGTGAAGCTAGCCTTGCAGATGCAGCTGAGTGCAGCTCCCTATAGGTTCGCGAACCGATCGCAGATTTTTGTTAACAACAATTGCATTGATACATCCCTCTTTGATGACATCGAACCTTGTTTATAATCTGATTTGAAATAATTTAAAAGGAGGATACTTGTAGCATGTAACACTGCATGGCAAGAAAGATGGATGAACGTACTATGGTCATGTCCAGGCATGGAGGCCGATCGAAAAGTTCTCCTACGAAATGATATGCAGATCTAGTAGCTGGTTCCCGCGCTTTCAAACAGTTTTGTAATAGTTTTAGTACCAAATGTGCGGAAGGAGGATTCTATAGGGAATAACTTCGTAGTCTACTCCCTCCATTTTTGTTAAATATAGACTCATCAGGAAAATTGATTGACATCTGGATATAATAATAGATTAATCAATCCGGCGTAAAGCAGCTCTAGCCAAAACCGGCAATGAATCGTTCAAACCCCTATTTCCCTGCTTGCAACAGCTACGGTGTAGCAAGAGAACGTTCCCAGCAACACCCCGTGTTTAAATTACCTCTATGCTTGACTTCAATGCTCATGGATGCTAGAACATGGAATGCATAGTGCAAATACACAAAGTGCGTTATGCAGCAGAAAGAGGACGCTGAACGAAGGAGATGACAAAGACCAATGGATCCTCACATGAATTGATATAACAGAAGAGTCCAAGAGGGACACATCATTGCCACCCTTGTGCAATATTTAGCTAGTAACCGGATGGCAGCAGAAGGGGTTGGGGGGTTTTAAAGGATAGAAATCTTACACTACCAACAAAATGGTGGTGTCTTTTGAAGAAAGACACCACCCTTCGCAAACAAAAAAAGTTAAGAAATCCATTGGTGTCAGGTCTGAAGACTATGCGAGCCATGAAAATTCTATCTGTCCATGTGCAAAATACCTTGTATATTATTGCAATTTTGTGTTCAAATTTGCTATAAATTATAATATGCGGGCATATTTGGGGTTTTCCAGCATGATGTTGAACTCTGCAAAGACTCGCCCTTTTCAATAAATAGACCATGAGAATTTATTTCTGTTTTATTTGTATATTAGTTGATTAATGAATGTTTGTGCGATATAATGTCTTTTAAAATGGCCACCATTTAATAACATTTTAATTACGTTTAATTTAGAACCATTGGAAGAAATTTCCACTCGCAGGCTTAGCATTAAATACATAATATATTCAAGAATTTATTACGATAAAAATTGAAAAAAACAGAAGACAACATATATATATTGATATTAACACACTGTCCGTCGTCCACGTACGTGCAATTGATTTACATCGGAATAAAATGGAGAAGCGCCTGCATAAACTGATGGATGGTAGGGCATAGCCGAGATGCATTCACTTCTGGAACTATAGTTATTATCCATATCTTCTACGTTGGGTGTCCAACAGCCGCAGCATAAATTCAAAAATTTTCTAAACGCCGATTTTTTCTCGTCGCCATTTTCCAAAGCGACTTCATTAGGATCGGCAACATATGAATATTTCCTTTGATGAGCCCTGGACATAACCGGCGATCTTTGTGTCATTTTCCATTTGAATAGGAAAAAGTGCCTTTTATCTGCGAAAATAAAATACTATTACAACAAGGCTTACATAGAAACATATTGCATGACAAGTGCTTACGACAAAGGCGGCCCACAAACAATAATTATTTTGAATTGAGCGTTTGTATTGGAAAAAAAAAAACAAAAGATCAAATATTTCGTCCATAATTGCCATAATAAAAAATGTATATTTATAAATATCAATTCAAATTAAATCATCCGAATACAATAAAATAAATATAATAATTTACAACGCGTTAATATGCATTTAAATGCATTTTAATATCAGGTATTTATTTTTAAAATATGCAAAATATTGGGGTAGCTTTGCGCATTTTTAAAAAATTAAACGGAGCACCTATTGGGCGTTCTGATAACTAATGAGCGCAATACGATAATGATAATAAAACAGGTTTCTATTTTATCTCACAAGCTTAAACAATAGATGTCGCTAGTATGCATTGCATTCAAATCTGCATTCCACATAATAATATGTAAAGGCATACAAATTATAACCTAAAAAATAATTTGACGTTTGCGTCAATTTGAAAATTTGGCCGTAATATAAAAAAAAATCGCGCATGCGACGAATAAATTTAGAACGTACGATTTCGTGGACGCAATGAATGCACCGTTCCAATTTTCATAATTGCACGTAAATTATGTTGAAATTTTGCGGTCTGCAAGCCTATGTAAAATGCACTCGAAGACTGATCTTAAAAGTCGCAATTGATTTATTTTCGCGATTAAATCTTTATTGCAGTTCCGATTTATAGGTCGCTTTTTGTATTTATTTTATTGCGATTCCGAACATTGATGCTAATTGTAACGTAATCAATTGAGGCGTTTGAAAATTGAAACAAATTTAACGACGTACACCTAATAAAATGAATCCGTGGATTGTTTAGCTGCGGGAAGACGTATTCTTCCTACGTACTTATTTGTAATCTCGCGCCTGTAACATCTCCTTGCTTTAAATGACGACATCCTTCATCCAGCCGCTCAATTTCCGAAATCTAATAGCAGAACGAATTTATATACAGTTTGGACATCCCATAATAGTCAAATGAGATTTGAAAACAAAAATATTTGTATAAATATTAATTGTTTTTTATGATGTATACGGAGTAGGCATATAACAATTTGCAGCGACGATCGACAATTCACTCCATTTACATCTTATAACATTTCCATTAATATTTCACAACCTCATAACCGCTTTGGTAACCGCAGACAACGGCATCCCATTGTGGTATTGTTTGTTGCCAGACTTTCTCGGTGAATCTAACCCAGTTACACTTCCGATTATTGTGTCCAACATCTTATTCATCATCTATGCCTTCATCCATTGGCTTCCTATTGTAAGAAAGGCAATAAAAACAGTTGCATAAGTCGTATACGCACACATGCACTTCTGATTCCAAAGAACTGGCTAATTTGCGACGAGAAAAGTTGACAAACAATTTCTTTTCCCATAAAAAGAAAGACTGCTAAAATTAGCTGCTTATGCTTCGAGTTAAACGAGCATTTATTATTGGTAATTTGCGAAAGAGAAATTATTACCTGGTTGACTTGTTCTTTTAAAAACTAGATTTAACCCTCGAGGTGGCGTTTCTCTGATGGAATAATATTACATTCATTATCGATTATAATAACTATTATAAAGTTGCAATCTGATGACTAGTTTTAGACGTTTCAATGTAATCAAACTCTATCAATATTTTGAATTATGAAGTATTTCAATAAAGAGGCTTGAGGAAATTGTTACATTAACCTTTCCGTACCGGTGATGTATTTACTACACTTTGGCTCTAATAATGGGAATATCGATATGAAATATAAAAGATACGGGTTCAGAATTTTTGTATTCCTTTGTAATATAATTACGAATCACATCAAAGCATTATAGTATATATGTATTCAACTATATTAAAATGCCCTATATGTTATAGATCAAATAATTTGAATGGCCATATTTTTGTGGGTTTTATCCAGATCGAAAAGTGTTAAAATATCTTGAATAGCCACTATATTTTAGGAAATAGTATTCGATAGTTTATATGAGTAATATATACCAGATATGGTTACCAATTTGCTACTGTATCGAATGACGCATGAGGATCGAATTTCGAGGCATATGGCTGAACAAACCGAAAGTTACACAATAAAAAATGCCAAAAATATTACACCACATTCAAAGGGTCGCATTGAAAAATATTTAAAAAAAATAATATACACTTATATGCTCAATATTAGAAGCTAACCGTGGGAACAATCTCATCATAAAGATGATAATCGATCTCTGGGATGACCTTATGTGGTTCATACCAAAATATGATTTAAAGGCATTCAGTTACATCAGCAATTTTTGCATCATCATGTTGAAAAACGCGTGATTGCTGCTTGCCGTAATTATATAGTGATATTTGCAGTAGAGCACGTAATTTTCAATAAAAAATATTGAAAAACCGTGGTATATCATAATGTTCTCAGCTTGAAATATTAGCTATGAACGTTATATTGCCAAAGAAACACATTTAAACCGGAAATTAATCTTATATTGATAAACAAATCGTGCCTATATTATGAAACGAGGGTCAAGTTATCCAATATTACTTCGAAAATACTGGCGGTATTATTTTATAACATGTTTTAATATTATTTTTTTTTTAAATAAAATGCATTTAATTTGCAATTTTTATGCTTAATTATTGGTCACTATAAAAGTTGTTATGAACAAACGGACGAACAACGGTAGAAATGGTGAACGTCAAAATGCATTCGTATAAATGTCAAAATTATTCGATTGCATTCCATTTTATTTGATAATAAACGTTCCATTGTAATTATGTAAGAATGAACATCAATTATTGTTTGTTATTTTAAATAAATATATCTGAATTATCCCAAGCGTAATATTAAATGTTCTTAAAATAAATTATTTTAACCGTCTTGATATTTTGACATCTCCGATGAAATTGCCATGTGATGAAAATGTTGCATGTGTACAAAAATGTATAATTAATTTAGACGAGATAAAACAACTGATATATATTTTATCTCGTTCAATATTAATTTTGACGTTAAAAGTGCATAAATTATGCACAAATTAAATCCAATAATGCGATGCATCGGGCAAGATTCATCATTCGTGCTTCAACCATATAATGGTATGCATGATGCTCTGACATTGACTTAACATGGCGTTTGGATGCTGACATTTACTATCGTTTTTCTTCATTAAAACTCGTTTTTTTTCTAATTACGATGCACGCCATGAACATAAAACTTTACAGACTTTTATTCTCAATGTGTGGAAACGGCACGATTCGAGTTGTACGGTTGATTTGAGCGATTGAATTCGTGTTTCGCTCAATCAAATCACAACGTTTTCATGGCCCGAAGTAATTCCGCCTATATATCGACTGTATAAATCCAAAATGCATCTGCCCTGGAGCTTGAAAATGATCAAATAGCCGTTTTAGTAGAAATATTCATAAAAGTGGGCCAAGTGCTGCTATTCATGTTGCATGAAATTTACATGTTTATTAAAAAATAAATAAATTGTCCGAAACGATGAGCTCATAAAAATTAGTTTATTATATAATTAAACACGATATTTGCGTATGGAAATCCGACGAGCGTTTTTGTATTTTTGAATTATGTGCAAAAGAGAAAGCATTTAATAAGCGGCGAAAAAATATTTTAAAGTGCATGTCGTTATGGCGTACATTGTCAATGTTATGATCTCAACAACTGTCATTCTTTCGTAATGCGCCGGACGCTATTCAAAGTTCATCGTAATTTTACACGATAAAATTGTACATCGTCATACTATTTAAATGCGGCTAAAGCATCTTCATTTCTTATTCTTGCATGTTATAATACATAACAACATGTTACTCTCTCCGAAATTGATGAATTATGGATATAAATTTGAGACTTAGATTAGCCGCCATTGAAATTGAGCGTTTTGTCTTTAAGGTCATACAAATGTCATAATGCCTAAATTTATCGTGTGATATTCAAACTTCATCAGCTTTTTGCGCGATAGAAATCGATCACGGAGTTGTTTGAAGTCACAATATTATAATCCATTCTATAAAAACATTTTATTTCACCGCAGGGAATTGTATGGACGTCTACGCATCATGTTAGACAAAGTCGCTTTATCCGTACCAACTTGACGCCGCAAATGGTAATAATAAACAAGTTTTCAGCCATAACCTGCAATCAAAGCTGTGGTCATAAATTGTCGCTGATTAATTTGTTCGTTTAATATGAAGTCATTAAGTGCTTTTAATATGACGACATTTCAGACTATGTAATTTTTATGTTGAATATTTAGTTGTGTTTTTCAAACATTTATATTGTTTGGATAAGTATAGTTTCATTTCCCGTTAATATTTGTATGATATTTCCAATTAATTTTTGATTGCAAAAAAACTATAATGTTTCGCGAGCCTTCGTTTCGTTGCCTTCGCCGCTGTCAAGGTATCCTACTGTGACTTTATTCGGTCGCGTGAATCACACCTCGGGGTCATTAGAAACGCCGAGCTTCATATCATTATCCTTGATGATGATCCCAGCCAACCGATGGAGGATGCGTTTCCTCCCGAAGGGAAGGGGGAGGAGACAGGTTCTTTCTATCCTTGACGACGATCTGTCTTTCCAAGGCGACGTCAAAAGAGCTATAAGGATGGAAAAGGAAAATAACTAAAATAATTGATTCTCTAAAATATAATTTATTTACCCTCTTTCGATATTTGTTTTCCCTGTTTTGCATAAGACACCCTGGGGGTGAACGGTTCCAGTGTAGTATCAGATTCTAACTAACTAAACCCCTCATTTGTCCTTCTCTTTCCCCCTGGTATTATTTATCACATTGCTTCAGAGGGACATGTAATCTGGTCTTCGAAATAGCCCTAATGTTGGAGAGCCACTCTGCGTTTCTCTTTCTCACTGTCCTCTTTAGCGTCACTCCTCACTCCATCACTTCCTCTACAAATCCCCGCCAAAGGTCCCAATTCTCCTTGCTCGCCATCATGCTGTCGACCATGTCTTCAACTTTAAGCTCAGCTACCCCGAGTGCTTGCTTCAGCGTGTTTCTCAGGGACGTTCAAGTCTCACAGCCATCAATGGTGTGTTGAGCGTCACCAACTTCCGCTTGACAGTGGTGACATGCCGTGGATGTCTCCTTGCCAATCCACTTCAAGTACACTCCGAAGCTGCCATGGTCCGTCAGTACTTGGGTTGATCGGAAGGTCGTCTCTCCTTGTTTCCGGGCCCTCCACCGGCTTATAACCGGTATAAGTCGGTGGGTTTACTTTCCTTTGCTGGACTGATTCAATCTCTGTTGCCTACTCTGCACGTTTTTTGGGAAATTCTAAGTCCAAGGTCCTCTTCTTTGCCTGAAGGTATATCGGAGGGACTCCAGCGATCTTCCTATTGCTTTCATATCTGAGCGCTTCATACCATATCGGGGCTCCGCACAGAAGGATTAAGACTACATTTATAATTCTTCTTTTGCACGGTTCGGCCCTCCAGTATTGGGCATGAGTCGTACAATTTCGCTGAATGGCTTCTGTGCCTTCTGCGCAGCTACTTCTATATGTTTCCTAAACAGCCTGTAGTCCACGATGATCTCAAGGTATTGTAATGTTTTACTGTACTCAACCTCATGTCAATCGACGACAAGCTGATTTACTCTCGGTTTTCTTCGTCTGCTGCAGACCATTGCCTCTGTCTTCTCTGTCGTCAGCTGCAGGTGATTTCTTCGCATCCGTGCGTATCATCTATACATACTGGCGAAGATCACGAGGCACATAGCCTCCATCCAAGGTGGAGATCAATTACTGGACCAAAAGTACGCGTTGGTGGGATGGCGTGGCAACGGGTCGGTCAGAGTGGTAGTGGGGCGGTGTGGTTGGGGGATCGGGGAAGTCGGCAGCACGATCGGTTGGTGTACAGTCGGTGGGAGTAGCGGGCTTTTAAATGTAATAAATTTTATTTCGCATATTGAAAAAGAAAGAGAGAGGAGAAAGAGAAAAGAAATATTAGAGGAAATAAACACCGGTGCATTTCGAAGTAAAATCAGTCGCTGACGGGCGCCCAACCTGTACGGACCTGTTTGCACCCACTCCACACGCCTCCGCCACCGGCGCACCTGATGCCACCGCCCCTAGTGCCCCTAGCGCCACACCACCCTGCCGTTGCACCGATGCCTCTTGTTAGTTTTGCTTTACACGGTTTCGTTTAACACGATGATCTAGTAGAACGTATCTTCCATGATAATAAATGAGGAATGGGTGTATATGATGTTTCAAACAGGTGATGGATTATATATTAATGAAATCATTCATATTATTCCAAATCAAACCCTTTTTTATCCAATATTGTATGAAAACATGTCATGTTTGCTATGAGCAATTAAATAACACTTAATTTAAAGTGGCTACTCGTCTATAAAATCGTTAAATCCAATCTTATCTTAACTAAAGCATACTTATCTTTTCTTCAGTTATCACTTTACAGTGACTGGAAATGTTTTTAAATGAGTGGCCATTAGCTTATTTTTCTGTTCTTGATTTATTCAGCGCCTTTGGATAAATCCGACCACATTTTTATCTTTTCCATTTCATTTTCTCTACATTGTTTTATTATTTAAATCAAGTTCTCTGACTTAAAAAAAAGCGCACCAACGAGCCTTGTTAAATGGCGTCGACAGAATTCTTTCAGTCGATAATGGTATTTACTCAAGTGATTGACTAGCTGTAATTGATCGACATTTTATTCCCAACGTGTCATTTTACAGAAAACTTTGTATCGTTTTCATCTAATCGTCACTTTCATGGCATTGATTTACATGTTAGAAGCCAGTTCTGTCCGACAGCTCTGCAGAAAGTTAAACGCCACCATTACCCCATTATCAACTTCTATTTAAATTTCACCCATAATCTATCATAGTATGCATTCATGTAATTAATTTTAAGTACAGAATTGTAAAAATTTGAAAATTACATATAATATTAATGCTGTGAAAATCTTAGAGCGTTCACATGGTCACGTTTCTCACATGCATACAATGATACATTGTCCGCCAGATCAAATGTTACCTATGTCATTCCAATACAGCTATTCAATTATTGACAATGGTAAGTCATTGTCTTGTCTTAATAAATTATTTAATTTCTTAAAATGCTATATATCTTGTATGGAAACAACATTCAAAATATTTTTAAGCAACAAAATACATATTAAATAGCATACATGACAATTATTTTGTATAAAATACGTATTTGTGAGTGTTAGGCGTAATTTAAAATCAGTATATTCGTGAAGTTCTCCCGCAATTTATGTGTTAATATACTGATTTCCCTTATAGAGACTAGAATTATTTTTAATGGGACTTCAAACCGCTTTTTTCCATTTCAATTTTCGCTCCGGTTTAGTTCTAAATAATTATAACGGTTCGGCTACGGTTTTTGTTTCAGCTTCGGGATGAAATATTGATTTAACAGGATGAAAATGGAGTAAAGATTTGTATTTGATGAAGACAATCAAATAAATTTTATATAAGAACGGTTAAGGTCACATATTATATCAATACAAAAATCAACTAAATTCTCTTACGAAAAAAAAACGCGCACTGAACCGAAAAAACCGATACATTCTAATCGGTCCAGTTTCAGTTTTCTTCCACCAAAAATAACAATTTGATCGAATATCGGTTTTCGGTGCAGTTCCGATTCAATGTTCTTCTATTTTCAGTGGCGGATTTAGACCTAAGAGGTAAAAATGTTTTCCACAATCTGGATTTGAACCCAAACTTACATAATAGAAGTTCAAGAACTGATCTACTATATCAACACGTGATCGACAATTAAATCAACCATATTACAACATTGTAACCTGTAAACAGACCCATGGTTAAGCGGTGGACTCATAACTCAATCATCTTGAATTGAATGTTCGAATCCTACAGGAGATGTGGCTGGCGACCACATTTTTAAAAACATGTATACGCCACCTTGTCAAAATGGTTGGTAATGGTCTCATAAAAGAGTTTGCTAAAGGCCACCTAAAAAAAATTGTAACATGTAGTAAAGAGCATTTTGAAGAATTTATAACAAAATTAATGTTGAAATTAACCCACAAATCAAGTGCAGTGCAATGCAACAAGCTTGATAATGAACCAGACTCAATAAATTAACCTAATGGCATCTGCTTTCTGTTATTCAGCTATTTTTGCCTATTAATGTGTTGCAAAAATAAAAGGACAGGGTTACCGTGCCAACCTGCCAGTTTACTTCTGAATGAGTAGATTTTGCAAAAGAGTGGTGATTTTCGGCTAATGACGCCACTCCAGAACAGTTAAAGGGGAATAACAAAATTGATCAATGATAAGAATTATGCGAGTATCTTAATTTTCAAAACAAACGCCTGCTCTCAAGACAACACTAACGAAAGTCGTCTTATTTTTGTTGAAAGAGCTTAATAGCTTATTCAACAATTGCGATTTCAGTTAATATAACTAAATTTTATGACGGTTAAAAGATTATTTAGAATACGTTTTTTTGTTGAATAGTTTCTATAAAATTCATTTACGAGTTTCTATTTTAAAAAAATGTATATATATATGTAATGTGTATGAAGAGATGCGTTCCGCAGAAAATCGCACAAATAAAGCTATGACTTACATAGAAAAAGTGAAGATGCGTTCCATGGATTTTAAAAACCGCATAACTTTAAAACAGGTATATAAAATATATTCAAAATCGCATAAAAAAAGTTAATTAAAAAAAACAAGAAAACAACAAGGCAATTAAAAAATAAGCTTTTTTGTAACATTTAAAGGACATCTTGCATCATTGGTAAATTTTTAAGGATATCTGACAGCTGGCTTCTCAAATGCCAGACATCCACTAGAGAAATACTAATTATTTTAATTATAAACTATCATCGCTGTATGATAATTTTCGTTGCTATTTTCGATATGACTCTAAATAGCTCTCTTCTTCGGAAGAAATAGTATACCCAGTTTTAATGTCATCATTGTTCTGTGTAGATTATTTATTTCCAACAATATAATTCTTAATTAGAAAAGATCACAATAGTCAAAAATTTTGACATAAATCTTGTAGGAATAATAGAGGATTATATAGAAAATATTCGTACCTAGTTTTTAGTAAATTAAAACTTGAGATATGATGTCAGCCGTGTTAAAAAATGTAGTTTCGAGAAAAACGCGTTAAAAGATTTCATTATGGTAGGACCGGCCAAGTTGCCGCGTCACTAAAATAGCTATAACTCTGTAAGTAGTTAGAATTTTGGAAACTCCTTTGAATAATGTATTTTTAAAAGTAAAAACATTGGAAAAATGCAAAAAAAAAAAAATTTAATTTTTTTAATTGAATTTTTTTTTTCAAAAATTTAAACCAGAATAAAGGGCGTGGTCGTAATCCAGCGATAGCAGATGCAATATGATTTACATAGTTCCAAATAATTTTTTTTTTCCGAATTTCGGTTAGTGTTGCTGATTTATTTCCTATTTTATCCAAAATATCTCGATACATACTCTTTATTAAATTTTAAAAAAAAGCGCATAACTTCGAAATCGCACAAAAAGAGATTTGAGTGTATTACCTTCCTAATTATATTTTAGCCAGATATCCATTCATCTAAGCCACTCAAATCCTTATTTTTTATATTTAGATTTAGTGTATTTGAACCTTTTTTTAATATACTTAAACGATATATCGTCGTTGGTATTTTATGCTTAAGTGTTATCAAAGACGATGCATCATAGGTCCAGCATTAAAAGGGTTAAAATTATTTTTAAACAAATAATTTGCATAAGTTTTCATTTACAGGAATTGTACAATTAGAATTCAAATTGTCCCACCCAGACTGATGGACACCAGACGTCTCCCGTCGGGAAATGCGAAATCAATAATAGAGGCCCTTTTCCCCATAACATACCTTCAGGGGTGCATCGTCAATACCAGACATGCATAATTTTTTTAATTAAAAATATATTTAATACTTCAAAATGACATGATTGATTTACGATGCGCGTGTTTATAAATTCACTCATTAAATCAACGTATGAAACCATTGTGGCGGTTTTATAGAGCTTAAACCGCATTTTGAATAGGATAATAATTTAAACTCAACGCCTTTTATACATATTATAATTTATGTTTTAATTTGTTTTACGTAAATTACGACCGGCTTATAGTTTGTACACAGTTGACTACATCACTGGCACCGGTAAATGCTTGAACTTGGCCTGGAGCAGCGACCATAAAACTGTGGCGCGGTCGCCCCCTTGTCGATGCAGGCGTTTGCGATTAGCATTTTAATTTTTAAAAAAACATAATTAAATCGCCATTATCGAAAATATGCAATGAGCGCAATTGAATTGCAGCTGCAATTGGGCAAGGTGCGAATTCAATTTGGTGAAATTTTTGCGGCAAAAATTGCATATTCACGGCAAGTCATTTTCATCAATCGAATTTGTAATGTTCAATCATTTTATTAGATAACTTTCTAGAATAGATTTTTCGATTGGTTGACAAATCTCTGATTCAGCAAAATGTTCATGATTTGCCAACTATCGTTTTATGTAAATTGAATCAAACGCAAAAATGAATCGATGATCTGAATTTTTACGTGGAAATATTATTACATAAATTGAGAACGAAACATTGCAAAAATAAGCTAAATTATATCAATTAAATTGGCCACGCAATGCGTTTCCTATGTTAACCTTGATATGATTGATTGTGACGATATTGAACTGCAAGATTTCCTCATCAATGCGATAATCAAAACCATATAATTCAATACATTCGTTTTTTTTTAAATAGTAAAACTGTTGAAATTTGAGCATTTTTTAAGCACTATTTATTTTCCATATCGAGAACAATATTATTAAGATCAATTTTGTTGATTTCAAACAGCTGCTTGAAATTGAAATTCTATTCAATTGCCGGCGCTAATATTTTGATTATAAATCTGTATTTTGTCTATAGTATCATCATTGAAACTTTTTAAACGGGCGATACAAAAAAATACATTTGATACAAATATGACATTTGAAGTAAGCATTCAATTTTAACGGATGCTTTCAGCTATTTATTCCTCTCGTTTATAATTTTGATCGACGACCTACTATCTGAAATATGTTCGAATTATTAACATGTCAAATTCGGCTAAATTTACGATCGATTTTTTGATAAATTCAGATCATTAAGAGTCGATAAGGAAGCATGAATTTTAAATTTGTATGCCTTTATCTGATTGCCTTTTTTTATGAAATTCAATTAACAACCGAACTCTAGGAATATATCTCGGTCATAAATCGATGAGTGTCTACAAGTTCATAAAATAATTTGCATTATTTGCGGCACTCGTTTATAACTTTGATAAACTAGTATTTATCTAACAGATGATCTAAAAGTCGAATTATACAAAATTTAGGATGTTTGACGATCATCATTTTCTATCGTATCCATGTTTACCTCAAATCCATCCTTATGTATTTCCATAAATGAGCTTGA
Organism: Stenopsyche tienmushanensis; assembly: GCA_008973525.1. Classification (NCBI taxonomy): domain Eukaryota; kingdom Metazoa; phylum Arthropoda; class Insecta; order Trichoptera; family Stenopsychidae; genus Stenopsyche; species Stenopsyche tienmushanensis. Next base: position 244,223 of record WACJ01000348.1, read on the forward strand.
AAATAATCTGAGATAACTTCTAAGAGTCCCAATCTGAGTACAAAGCAAATATAAAGGATGATATAGCTTAAACAAAATACAAAATAATGACTGGACTATCTTATTTTTAACCTTAACACGTTCGTTCATTTCTTCGGAATACTTCTTAATGTTTAGCTTGCATGTCATCTGCTTTCTGTTTGTTAATGTGTTGCGAAAATAAAAGGACAAGGTTACCGTGCAAGCCTGTTTTTGTAGATTTTGCAAAGGAGTGGTGATGCTCGACTAATGACACCACTTCAGAACAGTTAAGGGGAATATCAAAATTGATTAACGATTAGAATGATGCGAATATCTCAATTATCAAAACAAACTTCTGTTCGCAAGATAACACGAATAGTCGAGCTTCGACTTCAAGACGCTCTTTCTGTTATTATTAGCTTATTCGATGATAGCGATTTCAGTTAATGTGAGACGAGTGTATGATGAGACGCGAGACACCCGTCTCTGTCCCACGTTTTCCAGTCTGATAGGCTTAAAAACAGACCCTATTATCTGCGCCGCTGTACGGTCTATTCTGGGTTTTCTCGGACGTCACACAAAAAGTGTCTTCCACTGATATTTTAGCCCCATGAGAAACGCTACGCGTAGAGCGTCCAAATGTTTACGTATTTTGCTCCACGCCCTCCCAAGGAAGCAAGGTTCTCATAGGATGACCAGCTTCAGACCACATGTATCCGAAAGTGCGTTGAAGGGGGAAGAACAGAGGTTATAAGTTCAAAGGAGCTATCTAGCGAGGTTACTACCACTACGAGTTTAATCTCAGTTTTAAGGGAGCTGCAACATATGACGGACTACAGGGGTTACCTCTTCCGTTTAATGAGCAGAAGAAGAACAGCTTGGATCAGTTTTCTTCGCCTTTAGTTACAATAAGCAGTCTTGACGTCATCTAGCAATTAACTGCATTAACCGTATGTCTTTTGGTTATTGTCTAACTTTTGGGCGCAATCAAACAATTGGGTCTTACTTAGAGTAGCATCATTGAAATGTATCTCAAGTCTCATCAAAATTTCATTTGATTGCACGCCTTATTTTACGAGAAAACGAATAATTTCAGATGAAAAAAATTCTAATCAAGGGAACTATGTAGAAAAATAAGATACTCCATTTGTATTTCAATATATCACTAATAAATTTGTACAGCGAAATTCCGGGTTATATTTGAATCTCGCCCATATTATTATTTTAAGGCACTTTCTCATCGTGTATTGATTATAGAAATTATGTAAAATAACTGAGTTATTTGTTGAAGTGTAAAGTATATAGCAGGGAGAGTATTGGAGGTGGGGTGCGCCTCACAGTTTGACAGGCGTAGCTCGGTGTGTGACTGCTACAGCTGATTTCATGTGCGACAGTCAACATAAGGACTTCAATGGAGTGGGTCGTGTGTTCAGTGCCTTGACTGTGAGATTTTCCAGTTATCACTATCATCACTCATTTTACTCAAATTATAGCAGTTCCATCATAATACCGATTGAAAATTAGTAGAGGAGACTTTCGGGAAGCTTGGAAAATTTTCATGTCTCATCATCGAAGTGATTCAATCGAGACAAATTCGATCCAGGGATAAAAGTGGAATGTTTTCTTTCCTTATACGGAAGAACCATTAAGCGACAGAAAATTGGAAAAAAGTGAAGAATACTGGTCGTGCAAGTTCTTAGTGGCTGCATTGTGCCTGTTGAATATCGACAAATGGTAAGTCTAAACTACTATACTACCTAAGCTAAAACTCGTATAGAAATCGTATTATGACAGTCATTCATACGACAATTGAATTAAAAACACCATAGACCACCTATCAATCCATGAAGTATATAATTGTTTAATAATATATCTAATTATAACCAGTAATTATGATAAAACAGAAGGAAATGGTTTGTGGTATGCTTTTTTGCGCGCGTTCAACATAAGCAATCATACTCAAAATGCACTGATTTACAAATGATCACAGTCTTAAATGATCATTTTCATCGGGCGAAGATCCATTAACGGAATAACCGAGAACAGTTTTCGTATGGATATAAGCAAACTGTCGAATATACATGGTCTTATGACTTAATGAGGCGAAATCATCGATAAATAGTCATAGTTATTTGTGCGGTTGCTGAATATTATTTTTTGTTTGGATCTATTTTTCGTGGTTAAAATCCAAAAAGTGGCATAAACAACTCCGCCGAGTTGTGAATCATTCAATTCCAAAATTGGATTTGTTTGCACGAAGACATCCGATCTGATTGTATATCAAAAATAGTCAAAATTCGTTCGAAATCTATCAAAATAATGCACAAAAATGCATCCCCGATTTATGAATATCAATAAAATGGCACATAATATAAATTTTGTATCATGTCAAAGCCTACTTGCAATTATCATGGTGTAAATTCTTCAACAATGGCGATAAAATGCAGAATTTGAACGACTATGGCGTTGTTTTAACGCAGTACGAAGCACTTCTAAATTATGTTCCTGACGGCCAGGAAATTGGAATTATTGCTCATCAGTTCTGAGCAATTGAAGGACCAATTGACCAACTTCTTTCTATATCAATTGTGTGCATTATATTAGGGATATCGAAAAGTATTCGCGTATTTTGAGACCTATTACCGTATCTAGATAAAATGAATAGGATGAGCGTTATGGGGTAGGATGGGTACCGCACGCCTTCATCGAACACAAACCCAGATTGACAATAAATATATATGCGAGGAATAATTTATTATGAATTAATAAAACCGGGAGAAACTATAACTGAACAAGTTTATTGTCGAAAATTAGAAGTTTTAGAAGAATTAAAAGAACGATACTACTTTATAATAATGCACGTCCTTATAAAACAAAATTGTCACTGGATAAAACACGGGAATTAAACTGGGCAGTATTTATGCATCCTTCTTATTCTCCAGACCTCACCTCGATAGATTTTCACCTTTTCAGGCACATAGGGCACAGTTTGAGACAGGGCCATAACAAGGGCGTGGCAACAGGGTCGTAACAAGGGGGTGGCACAGGCCCCAATCAGTCTTCTTTGGACAACTTCGTTTTGTAATGAGAATTCGTAATCATTCTGTAGACATTTTCGGGTATTGCGTCGCAAGGCGTTCTTTCGTCATGTCAGCGGTCTGAAAATCCGACCAGTTGAACTCACAGATATTATGCACATTCCGTCCTCTTTTAGGGCTTTTTGTGACATTCCTAGGATAAATACGTAGCCTTCTATGAACTGCATTATCACGAAAGCCTCCTCAGAGGCTTTCTCATGTCCAAATTTTCAATCAATATGTGGTGTACAGCCTTTTTTTAAAGACCTACCATATCTGTTAGCTCGCGCATTTACAGTGGACGGTCATCCATTTTGTGGATTTTCTTCACCATTTCTTGAGTGGTTACCTCATTTGGTTGACCACTGCGCTATTCATCTTGGCAGCTCGTACGGCCTCGTTTAACCTTTACTATACTATGATGTATTTACTACACCTCGATTCTAATAATAGGAATATTTATATGAAATATAATAGATAGATTTCAGAATTTCATATTGTGTACCAAATACATTTCATGGTAGCACGCGGGTGTTTTTTATTTAGTATTTTTTTTTAAAACAACAACCGTCATCTATACGTTAGGTCGGGTACTTTTGGGGCTATCTTCATATATATTTTTTTAAAATATACATTATAATAATATTTAATATATATGAATTTGTTCGTTTTTTTAATATATAATCCCTCTTTTCTTCGTTATCGCTTAAACATTTAGTGGACGTAGCCGGCATAAGTATACAATAAAATAAAGACAACAATATATTCAACCGATTATATAATTTAAACAACCCACCCGATCAGTCTTCTTTGGACAGCTTCGTTTCATAATGAGAGTTTGTAATCGTTTTGTATATATGTTGAGGTATGGCATCCGATCGCGAGGCATTCATTCGTCTATATAAACGATCCGAAAAGCGGACCGATTGGACATACAAACCTTGTAGCCGTGATCGTCCTCTTTTAGGGCTTTTCGCGGCATTGTCTATGTTCTGTATGATCACGGAAGCAACGTAGCGTCTAGATACTTTGCACTATAGTATTTTTTTAAACAGTAACCGCCATATATACGTTAGGTCGGGTACTTTTGGGACTATCTTGTATATTATTTAAAACATACATTATAATAGTGTATGTTAAAAAAAATAATAAACGCTGAAAATCAGTCACAAATGGTAAAAACCCAGCGAATCTATTCATCATGCATAAGTCACATACAAAATTAGTATCCGAATGTAAAAAAATGTCAACTTAATAGCACGACGCTGAGATTACTCAATTTTTTCATGCATAGAAGACTTTGCAGACACGACGATAAATCCGTTATATTTGTTTTTTTGTGAAGGCGCAATGAAAACAGTTAGGCTTCCAAAGTTCATCCTCAAAAGTGGTAGTCAATTGCTTCCTGCTTCCTTATCGGATCCAAATTTATCAACGAATCCATTGACTGAACGAGGATTATGACTTTCGTGCCTCAAATAATCGGTTAAAAATCGAATGCTCACTTCAAATCTCGGATTTATAGATAGCAATGAATAGATACGTCGATCGATTAAATGCATCTATTTCTTAGTGCATCTATGCTGATGATCAACGATCGTCATTTGAGCATCGTCTAAAATTACTGATAGCCCTGCCCACGAGCAGATAGCGACGAATTTAGACCCAGATCCGATCTGCAAGCTCAAATGCAAAATGTTATACAGTTTTATCGTGCAGAAAGGATATTGATTACAAATTCACGACAAAAATAGAAGCAATCGGTTTGATGTATCCCAAAGGAGTGGCATCTGATGTAAATATGTAATGGATCGAATCAAAAACTCGTTACATCGTCAGCATTAAATTGCAATCTCTTAGCTAAATTTATTCTGTCAATCTGGAACGAGGAGGAATCGTCGAGCAAATGCTTCAGCATCGATTCCTATTCATTGCCAATCTGAAGACGTGCTTTTTAAAATCAGATTTGAACAAGACTTGTAATGAAATTTTTCATCCAATTATGGTTTTTATTCCGAGAAATATAACGGTTTTTCCGGTTTTCGATTTAGTTCAGTATGAATCATTTTTTTAATTTTTTTTTGATTAGCAATAAAAGCTTATTTTATAAAATAAGGGACAACAAATACAAGTACACAAGTACTAATTAGAATAAGAAGTATATAACAAAATAATTTATTAGGCTAATTAGGATATTGACTTAAAGAGTTTGGATATAGCAAGTATTTAGGGAGAGCTAACCTAAACAAAATACATAATAATAACATAACCCTTTGATTAGTGAGTTAATTTTAAATTGACTTACGCTTAGGACCGCGCAGCATGAGTCAAGCTTGTATTTCAATAAATTAACCTTAACATCATAAACTTAAATGCTATATTTGTATGTCCGCCACTTATCATCCGTAAAAATCCACTTATCTATCAGGAGCGTCGCAGCGTGTATGAAGCTTGTATATAAATAAATAAACACTGACAATAGCTCACAATATTCGATCATTTCTTTAAGTAAACACAAACAAGATACTTGAAATCGATTCATTATATAATTCATATATCAGTATTAGTTGATAAATTTGGGTTAACGATCTATACAATCGTAAGATGTACACAATATACTATTTGGTTCGATATATTTTTTTAGATTTTGCAGCCTATTGTAAAGAAAAGAATTCCGAGAAAAATTGGATTGATAACGACATTATTTATGATTTAACAGGATAAACAAAGAGTAAATAATACGGTATTATTAGATGTGTACAATCAACACAAACAAAGTAGGCTGCCGCCACGTATGGCGTCCGATTGCGAGGCGTTCATTCGTCATACAACAGTCGGAAAAGCGGACCGATTGGACATAGCGAACTTGTGGCTACTCCGTCATCTCTTAGGACTTTTTGCGGCATTTCTATAATCCGTACAATCACAGAAGCTACCTCAGAGACCAATTTATATAGACGGCTCGCACCAAATGAGGTTGTAAGCAAGTCTAGACACACAACAAATATATATTTATCTATCTTACTATTTTTTGCTGCTTTGTTAGCTTATTTTTTAGTTTTAAGTTACAAAATCTAGCTAATGGTCACTCGAAGTTGAGAATGAGCATATCCTTGCGAACATGAATATTAAATTCAGGTTTTGCACCTTGCTTTGCACTTTTGTTGAGAAGGCTGACATGCTTCCGATTAGCGGGACTAATAAACAGCTCGGGTTAGTTGAGAGTGTCCATGTTCCTTTGTTCCATGTTTTATCCTGAATTAATGCAAAAACTCGGCCTTATTGCTGTAAAATAACGCCAAGCACTCGATTGAAACATCATTACGGCGCTGTTCTATTATGAGTTAACGCGGCACTCATTTTGCGCACAGCTTTCTCATGTCAAAATTTTCAGTCAATATGTGATGTACAGAATTTTTTAAAAGGCCTACTATGCTTGCTAACTTGCGTCCATTTGTGGATTTTATTCACTATTTCTGGGGTGGTCGACTACTGCTCTATTCGTTTTGGCAGCTCGTACGATCTCATCGGTTGATCATAATATATTTACTACAATTCGACTCTAATAATGGGAATAGCGATATGAAATATAATAGATACGGGGTTCTGAATTTTTCAAAATTTCATATGGTGTACCAAATACATATCATAGTAACGCGAGGGTATTTTTTAATTTAATATTAATGTATTGCATGTATTGGATTTCTAGTAACAGGCGCTTCATACCCTCGTTACGGCTCTGAGTATAAATCAAAAAATATCCAACTAGATGAGAAGAAAGTGGATAAATTAGCTTGTAATTTGATTTAGACAAAGTAGGCGGTTTTCGTTTTACTTGATGAACTTTTGAAGTGTAGTCAAAATAATGAACTATGATCATAAATCCAGAGAAAACACACTCATAAGATGAAACAGAGATCAAAGCCTAATGCTTAAATGACTGTATTTACAGATTCCAAGGATGTTTTAGGAAGGGTCTTGAAGCTTGGGGTATATAAGGGGGAGTTAATTTTAGCTCGCATTGCACTAAAGTGCTATCATGCGAGCATTTAAAATATTTTCTAAAAATGCACCGCTACATGTTGAAGGAGATCGAAGTTGTCTTCTTACGGCACTTGGCAGATGTTTCAGCAACTACGAGATTGCTGATTGACTACTCAATCGGAACCTATTAATGCCATCGCGAAGACAATCGATGCTGTATTTTTGTATTTTTTTGATTTCGTTGCAGGATGCAATTAGCGCGAGATTTCCAATTACGATGCATTACCGTATCATATTACCGTCTTGGTCAAGATTTTCGGTTTTTATGAGATTCGGAAGACTTTCGAGTAACAGGCGCACAGTTATATAAACGATTTTTTAACGTTGCCGCGATCTTTTTCGGCATGAAAGGATAAGAAGCTGGATGCTGTAATCAATTTCGCAGTCTTATCTGCTCGAAAATTGCAATTCCCGCTGAAGAAACGTCCAATAAATATCAATTCATATTTAAAAGTTGTTAAAACCATCGCGCTCGTTTGGTTCTTTTTAATCGACACGAATAAAATGTCGATTTTATTGCATTTTCTTTGGATTTTTGGCATTAAAAGCTGTCGAATATGAAGGGTTTGAATCGATCATCGCATCCGATGAGCAATTTTATTGATTTCGAATTATAAAAAGCAATTTGCATATCGCGTTCGTGTTCATTTTGACCTAAGCATGCATTACTTTCACGATAAAATTAGTCGATTTCAACAGGTATTTTTAAAGCATTTCTTCATGATGGTATGCAGAAAAACCACTCTGAGATCGTGTACAGAATTATTAGGGTGATTGAAATTGTTATTGACACGCAATCGTTGGATTTACATACAAACTGTTCAACGATCAATGCTAAAATTCAATCAAAAATATGTGTATTTAATTAGACTAAAATATATAAAATGAACGATGAGCATATTAAAAAATCTTCAAAGACTGGTTTATTCCGTTAAAATTGCATTCATACTTCAATTAAGTCGTAACCCTTATTCGACTGGAGGTTTCGTTTAACTGCAATTTAATGGCATGCAAAAAAGACCACATTAAGCATCCAACAATATGGGAATCCATACGATGATCTTAACGAGAATCTAATCGTTTTAATTCCAATATAAATCAATTTCTACAATATTCAAATTGTAGACTAACTATCAGGTCAGTCCAAAAGTTCGTGCGCATTTTTGGGATACTTTTAAATAGCGTAAATAAAACATAATTTAACATTTTCATCAATGATTTGATCACCTTTTTTATAAAATATTTCCGTTCAAGAACACAAATATATATTCATAATTCAATACATTGATTCAAATTCTACGTTTGTAGATAATTTTAAATAGATTTTGGTATATCAGCGATAGCCCTGCCCTCAAGCAGATAACAACGTATTTAGACCCAGATTCTTCTATGGAATAATGAATGTAATCAAACCGCCAGTTGAAGTGAATTCCCACACCATAAAAAACAAGAACAATGGATGGATGAAGGGACGATAGCAGCACACCGAGTATCAAAGATCTTCTATCAGCAACCTCAAAGGCAATCTTTTAAATGAGAATATATGAACTGTGTAGATTTAGTATGAAACTTCGACGGATGGGACATTTTTAAAAGAGGAAAATTGGAATTGGACAATAAACTGATTTGATGACCAAATTGTTGGTTTAAATTGTAGCCCTGCCCTCGAGCTTATAAAACGTACAAACGAAATGCTTATTGCTTTTAATAAAAATGTCTCGAATATAATGATCACGATTAATTGATCGCAATAATTTTACTATAAAGCTGATATACACTACCGACAATAAGTTTGGAAACCCTTAGTACTTGGCGAAAAACTTGTTTTCCATGTAGGATTCCACAAATATTGATTTTTATATATTAGCCTATGTTACTCGCGAAATCCTTAGCAATAAGTGGACGAAGTTTTGTTGCAATCCGAAGAACGGTATGGCCGCGCATTTCGAACGAACAAAACCCAATTCATTTTTATATATTTTTGGAATCAATTATTTCCTAGAAACTCCAAATCATCACATTTTCACCTCCGTAATTGAAGGTACCGTAGAAACTTTTGAAGCATCTTCCGGTGTTGTTTAGCAAACATTTTTCCTTGAGCCGAACATTTAAATTTTGAATTCATTCGTCCATAACACATTTTCCAATCATCAATTGTCTAATTTTTATGTTTTTGTGCTCAAGGTAATCTACTCTGTTTGTTCCATTTGCTTAGTTTGGGTTTCTTTGAATGCAATTCATTCAATTTTTACGATCAATAACGTTATCCTTCGTATGCGTGGTAGATTTTAGGCGGCCCGGTCTTTTCCTGTCCATAAAAGTCTCATTCCCTTGTGCCTTCTATCGGTATAATGCATCTTCCTGATGGAAATATTTAATTTTTTTAGCAATCGATTACTCGAAAGACCTTTATTTCGCTGTGTAATAATAGAGACACAAATCATAGTATTTAATTTAGCTGATTTCGCCATTGTAAATTTAAAAAAAATGCTGAATTTAAGCTTCAAATTGTAGTTACAATGCGATTAAAATATTTCAAAGCGTCTATTCGTTCCAGAATGCATCAAAACACTCAATAAATAAATAAAATTGTGTGCAATTTAGAATTATATAAATAGAAAATAGTTTATAATAAACACCATCATACGCCCATTGTATAGCAACTTTCTGAACTCGTTATTTTTTCTTACGTTTGTATTGACATCCGAGTGCTTGTTATGGTGTTTTGTTAAATAAAAAGGTTTTAGCATTGAAAATATATTTTTTTTAAAATGTTTATAATGGTTTATTGTTATATTTTTACACAAAATTACATGTCATACTAGATGTTTCCAAACTTATTGTCGCTTATATTTCCGCGAAATCGCTGGAAAATTCATTTTTAATCATACATACAGGGTGTGGCAGGTAAACTACCTTATTTAAAAAATAAAAAGCACAAGTTAGTATTTATTATATTTTATGCATAGAGATAGTCGAGTTTTCAAGCATGTTACTCACCAGGGTGCGGCAGGGAAACTTCCTTATTTGAAACGTGCACCCCGAAACCAAACTTATTTAAAAATGAGTGAAGTGAAGCTCATTTAAAAGACCAGGACCTAAAATTCGACAACATATCCGTCAATATGCTGAAAAGAGTGGAATGAAGCTTCAAAACTCGATTATCTCAATGCATTAAACAGAACGGAGACCACCTTTCTGATATAGTTTTTAAATCATCTTCTTATATCTAATATATATAAATGAATTGGGGTTTTGTTTGTCCGAAATGCGCTGCCATAACGTTCATCAAATTGCGATAAAACTTCGTCCACTTATTACTAAGGATTCCGCGAGTAATAGTTTAGTCTAATGTATAAAAATCAATGTTTGTTTGTCCGTATTTAATGCGCTGCCATACTGTTTATTCGATTGCGATAAAACTTCGCCAATTTATTGTTTGCACCTTCTCAAATAATATAGGTAGAGTACAATTAACATACAGTATATCTTATATATAAAAATTAATGTTTATATGTTTGTTCATATTTATAATGAAACCAACAAAATAAAATAAATTTCATTATTTCTATCATTCCTGATTAAATAAGATAACTCTTTCAAATTTCAAACGATGTTTTTAGAATTATTATTTCTGTGGCAGCAACGCACCACAGAAGTGTATTCACGCAAATTCACGTATCTATCAAGACCGTTCACAATCTCCGACCTGCAAGATAATCTCTTCTTCTCTGTTTGTCGATGAACTTAACGTGCAAGAATCACTGGGATTCGCTCGCAAATAGGCGATCATCCTACCATACGGATTCAGATCTGAACTTCCATTGGTGTCATATTTTAGACATAAATCATTTATGATGGTCTTTTTTCTTGTGGTACAAAATTGGATATTTTTTTATATAAAAAAATTAACATCCAACGTTTAAACGTCTCCTGCTTTGCCTTTTAATATTCTTCATTTGTATGTAAATAGAAGAAGTGCAAATTAAGCGTGGCACATTGCGCAACGGTTCATCATCCATTAACTCTATCATCGCAGGTGAACCCGGGCGGTTCCGTAATTGTTGCCAGTGCTTCTCAAACAATGGCCGTGTTGAACCTTTGGCCTCTGAAAATTCACACAGTATTGCCGTTAGTCGTTTAAAAACACAACCATCGTCTGCCGAATAACAGTTCAATTATGCAACCGGAAATGCAGCGCGTTCGAATCGAATGCACTCGGAAAAGTCGCGTGATGATACACTGCCATCGGCTACGTCAACCGGCCGTTTTTTCAGCAATTAAATCTGCAAGCTTAAATCATTCCCGCCATCCATCGTTGAGAGTCACTGATCGGAACGAATACATTGTATGAAAATAATTTGATATAGTACAAGCAATTTATGCTGCTCGTAATCGTTTTCTATACATCGGCGTGAATCGCGTTTTTTAAATGTTTCTCTGAAATTAATCATATTTTACCCTTTTAATGTGCATATATAATGTTAATCTTCTCCTGAAGAACGCAGCATTTCCATAAATGTTAAATTCGTAATGCATTCGACTCGAGAGCCAATTAGAATGACATCTGAAAGCAATTCGATACGAAACATTGTGTCGATGGACGATCTCTTTAGAAGCATTCTATGCTATTTAATACGCACGTGTAATTACAATGTTACAAGTATTGTTCTATCGGGTCAATTGAAAAGTAATATCGGGCCTCTATACTAACAAAGAATCAATTAATTTCGTACGATACGCCAAACGGCGATTCATCCAACATCTTACAAGCGTTGGAGATCTTCACTCAAAGCAATCTGATTACTTGGATTCGATATCCTTGAAACAAGAACGAGTTATCTTTAGAAGCAATGACTTGTAAGTAGAATTGTACGAGACACTGCTCGAGCGACCTTTTCTAAAGCCTTTTCAATCGCTTTGTATATCAGGCGTTGTTGTCTTCTATTACATAGTTCTTTCAATTATTTCCTTCGGCTATATTGTATATTATCATTTATTTCTATATGGGAATCTGAATCCAATATAAACAATTAATGCTACTAAATCGAGACATTCCCGCCGAAATCTGGACGTCTAGAAACACTAACTGTCTTATCTATGTATACATATTTAGAGTACATATATATTGTTCAAATTGTTACATTAACATTTCCGTACCGGTGATGTATTTACTACACCTTGGCTCTAATAATGGAAATATCGATATCAAATATAATAGATACGGGGTTCAAAATTTTTGTATTGCTCCGTAATATAATTACGAATCACATCAAAGTATCATAGTATATAAGTATCCATCTGCAGCGACAGAAATAAATAATTTGTTGGGAAATTTGGAAATCGGGACCCTGACCTGGGACCCCGGGACTGATTCCGGGATGGTCTAATGAAATCTCAGGATCGAAATTTTGGCTCAGGATTGAATTCCGATGATGATGTGATGAGTCGACAACATATCATGAAGTGGGTTAGGTTTTTCAGATAAAGCTGATAATCACAATGAGGCAAGGATTAGGATATCATCAATGATTTCTGAACTTGTACATGAAATTGAAGAACAAATGCGAAATAACCGCCGTGTGATGCTTGACGACCTTCACGAAGAATTTCCTGACATTTATCGAAATCTCCTTGATGATATTTTGTTGGAAAAACTTGATTTTAAGAAGTTATATGTGAGATGAGTGCCCAGATAATCTTGCACAGAGTAGATAAGCTTTTTTAGGTTTTATCGTGACGGGGGATGAGACGTGGGTGTTTCACTACATCCCAGAATCCAAAAAAGAGATGGCGGCGGAGGTTTATGACACTGGCATACAAAAGCTGATATCGCGACTAAAAAAATGTCTCGATTTAGACAGCAATTAGGTTGAAAAATAGTTTAATATATTTGTGAAATGTCCGATAAATTATAATTAAATACAAGCATTTTTAGATCGTATATAAAGACAAAATTTGACAGATCGATGCAATAGTCGATTGAATTTGATCGTTTCAACTTAGGGCAAGTTTCCGGCGTTCCCACAGAAACAAAATCTAGATTTTGTTTGTATAAATCGATCTAATACACATTCTTCTATTCTTTTTTTTACATATATCGAAACATAATTTGAGTTTTGAGAAAATTATTAACTGATGATATTAGATTTGATTGAATTTTATGTTTATTGATTGATGTACTAAAAGGTTTATATTGGATTCAGACTTGGATATAGAAATGAATGTAAATTGTCTATCTTTACCACCTTTCAATAATATTCCTGCATTATTAAGTATTTGACGAAATAAATCAATATGCTTCATGAGGTCTTTGATATACTTTTACTATAACTTTGATAGTCTCTAATATTTGTCTGAATTGAATGTGTGTAAAATTCTGTTCTCTGTATAATTTAATATGTCGATTAATCTGATTATTGGTAATAATTCCAGTTATTTCATTAGCTATTGTAGATATTATGTTGTGATTTTTTCGATATTAAATCGATACAATCATCTCTTCCTAATAAATTTGCTGAAGTTAGTTAACATGGCTAAATTATTTACGTTTTCTAGAAATAATATCAGCTTTTGAAATCCATTTTACAGTTAAAATAAATAGGAAAAATATACCTTTTATAAGCTGCGTTAAACGCTGATTTGATATATATTAACTTCCTATTATTTTTCTATAAATCAATTGAAAATTACCGTCATTTAAAGGCATAATCAACACAATTTGATTTTTGCAAGATCTTGCTAGATAATAAGCATGAACCGAAAGTGAATCGGAAACTGGTAAAACTATTATTTTTGGTGGAACGAAAATCGAAACTGAACCGATTCGAAAATATAGGTTTTATCGATTCGATATGATTGTTTTGAACCCAAATTCCAGCTTGCAATCATAATTATTTATATGTATTATGTATGTATTTTGTTTAGGTCGCTCTTTCTATATATTTTCTATACCGAGGATTTACCGTGTAAACGTCTATATTTAATATACTTCTGAAGACGATGTTGCCAGGCCTGGAAGGCATCCTGGAATGCCTTTTCCGAGATGTCATTTTAAGAGAGGAAACAAAAAAGTCTGGGGAAGCCAGGTCTGGGCTCTAGGGAAGCTGGAGAACCAACGGGACGCGGGTCCTGACTAGGGAGTCCAATCTCGAGCCAAAACACCATCAATGTCACTGATAAAATTTCTTTCTGCTGAGACACGGACTAAAATTCGCAAAATTCCCGATTTCCCGACAAATTATTTATTTCCGTCGCTGCAGATGAATACTTATATACTATAATACTTTGATGTGATTCATAATTATATTACAGAGCAATACAAACATTTTGAACCCTGTACCTATTATATTACATATCGATATTCCCATTATTAGAGTTGAGGTGTAGTAAATACATCACCGGTAGCGAAAGGTTAATATAACATTTTGAAATGTACTGTATATATGTATATATAGATTAGACAGTTACTGCCCTAGGCGTCACCTAAGCTCGCTAATTAGTACTGTTACACCACTGTTTCCAAGCGTCCAGATTTCAACGGGAATGTCTCGATTTAGTAGCCTTCATTATGCTTCATTAGCCTTCATCATGGATCTGGAATCCCGGGATTGGATTCCCTAGTCCTGACTAGGAAATCGTTGACAATGAAGGTATTATTGCTTGGCGCGTTGTCGTGATGAATTTTCTATGCGTTTTTGTGTTCAAATCTTCGGTTACAATGCGATGAACTGTTGTTTTTGATATGTTTAGAGTTTCTGCTATAAATTGAAGACTCAACCGTTGATCAGAGTTCAAACGATCAAAGCACAAACGTCAATTTTTCGTCTATTCAGGAGGATGATGGATGTCAGAGTGAGAGAGACAAAGACGGAGAGTGTTTTACACATTAAATTTGGAGAGAGACGGATATGAAGATAGTGTCTTGCGTACATCGTACGATTGTATAGATCGATAACCCAAATTTATCAAGTAAACCCAAATTAATCTATTTCGAGTGTTATGTTTACGCAAAGAAATGAACGAATATTGTGTGCTATTAACAATGTTTATTTATTTATATACAATCTTCATATGCATTGCGCGGTCCCGACAGATAATTGGATTTGTACGGACGATAAGTGGCGGACATACAAATATAGCGTCTTAGTTTACGATGATTTAAAATTGGAAATTTCCTATATGAATCATATTAAAGTAGCTCCCAAAGCGAAAGGGTTGAGCACCCTTATGCTATACACTCAGACTGAGACTCTGAATCGCTCGGAGCTAAAAAAATCAAATCATCCATATTTCCCAGAACGAAAACCGTAACCGAATCAATATAAATGTTTAGGAATGAACCTGAATAAAAACCGAAATGTAAAAAATAACGGTTCGGAGCCTTTATAAACATATTTTTCATACAAAACTATTATGCATGACTAAAATATGGATCAAATATTCTATGGATGACCTTCATATTAATCACGAAAGGTCACAATTATATAAAATTTAATACAAACAATGATGAATGATACAATGGAGTATTGTTCAACGTGGCCTTAATATTGAGCGAAAATTTCGAAACGAGTAAACTGGGCTAAAACCAGCGAATTGTTATGTGTCATATCATATATCAAGACAATAATAGAATCTATAGAGCATGAAATTTTCATACTGTAATGAGAAGCAAGTCTGCAAAATTACTAAATCACGCCAAGCGCCATCGATAACAGAGCCATTTATTTTCCACGTTGTTAACACGTTCGGTCTGCAATTTTATCCGATTTTTTTTATTTTGCTTCAACACCGATCTGTTCGAGATCGAGATAATCTCGGTTGTTAAACAACTGTAAATTTGTTGTAGAGTTTTTCACTCTCCAATGTGTAGCATGTCCGTTTTGAAGTAGGCTCGAAACTCTCTACGAAGAGCATCAGGTATTACCGGATCCGTGGACTCTCAATAGTTTCTCGTCTTCCGATCGGATTTCCTTGTGTCTTTCATTTTACCATTTAGGATTGCACCAAAGACGACCTCAATGCGAAGACACGTTTTTGCAATAGATATATACATACTTCCTTTCTTTCCCACGTGGGTAGAATATCAACATCAATTACAATGGCGCTATAAACGGCGCTAGAAAATCCTGATGAATCACGGAAGCGATCGTCCGAGAGGAAGCACAATTGATTCCATTGATTCGCTTATAATTTTCCAATCATAAAATGGATCATGATTTCCTCAAGATTCAAAAAAATAATGACACAAAAGCTTATCTGCTTAACTCACGCAGCAGGCGTCTATCTCGTTTGAATTGCTCGAAAAGCTGGATCGAGCAGTTTCTAATTCAATTTCCGAATGTGATTTGAAGCTCAAAGCTGCTTAAATTAAGATGTGCTTGCTAATAAGGCACGTTCCACTTATTAATTACAACTTATAGAAAGTTGCGTCATGAATTTTGAAATGCAGAGAAATTCTCAAAGAACTCGATGGAATGTGAACTGAATGGTGAACCCGCCCAAGGTCTCAAAGATAAGTACGCGAGTACCACAACATAGGTTTTATTGCATCCAGTGAGTCATAACCAGTACTGGAATAGTCTTTTCATTCCCTTTTTGTTGGTAGACCATCCATAATTCAGATATGCCAAATGGTCCATACACAGGACAGCATGCTTGTGTTATCGACGATTAATAAACTGAAATAAATTCAAATGCATAACCAACGATAAGTCATATGTCATTAGCCTTCTTAAAAAGCCCTGAGCGTATATGCGTTCTTAGTCTATAGTTTCTGAGACTAATGATTAGTGGTCTAGGATTAAAAGATGTTCATACTATCAAATAGTCCTTATTGAATCCATATTTGTCTTAGATTCAACATGCTTATTAACCTGTTTAGCGGGGAATTTCATTTTCAATAACGCAACATAGATTGGGTGCGCATATTTTCGTTAGGACGTATATATACGTCCCGCCCACCTGGCGTGAGTTCATATTATTAATTTGTTTAACGATGCTTAGAATTTATAAAAAAACAACGAAACATATATTTTTTATTTATTTAGATACAAACACATACAGAGAAGTTAATAAATACAAAACAATAAACAAAAGCACAAAGAAAATTCAAAACTCAACTTCTGTGTGATATATTTTAAAACAGGTGTTGACAAGTTGAACTCACACATTGGTTAAACAAAAACAAAAAGTTCCGTCTGATTTAGGACGTAACATATATTTCGAGGACGTATATTTACGTCATAACCAATTTCGATGCACTTTACGTTGGACGTATAAATACGTCATGCTCACTTAACAGATTAATGAGTAAAATATTTATGTAATACAAGTATTGTGAATGAATAAATAGGGCAAAAATGAATGATAGTAAATTTTAAATTGATTTATGTCATCAATATCTAAGTGTGTATTCCATTTGTTATTTGTATTTCCGTGGAAACGTTCAAAATACACCAAGTTTTTCTCATGACCGCGCAGCGTGAATAAAGTTTGTATATCAAAAAATGAACCTTAACACTGTTGATATTGTTGGACTCCATACAAGAATTACTTACATAGTTTATACTACCCAATAATATGTAGCATGATGACAATTGTCGGTTCAGAGGCAAGAAGACTTAGGAACAGAACATGAACAAGAAGAACAATCCTTTAAACATTTAGTCAGTGAATCCAAATGCAAATGCGAGACTTCACCCCAGCCCGACAACGCCCTAGCGAGGAACTGGACTCTTTGCACTCAGAAAAGACCTTTCCAGTAAAATCAAAAAGGTCGTCTAGCATATTTTTTCACTCTCCTGAGGAAAACTACTCAGTCTTTCCAAACCTCCCACACTCCCTTTTGAGACAGTCGCGAAAGCGCCCATCGATACGTTCATTCAGGAGACTCGCTAAGTGAGCGTTCTTAATGAAACTCGGAGGTTATGCTACCTTAAATATCAAGCAAATGAGAAGGTGAATGTATAATTCAGATGAAATAGATGTAACTCCTTCCTGTGAATCCAACGGATGTTTGTGGCTACATTATGATGATTATTATTTTTATTCTAAGAAGACCACCTACTATCTAAGAAGACATATCAGAGCCGTAACTAGGATATGAAGCGCCCGTGACAAGTATCTAACTTAACGCCCCCCGGAAAATCCAATTTATTTTTTAAAGTTAACTAATACTATTGTAACGTATGTGTAAAGTGTCTAGACGCTACGTTGCTTCCACCGTGGTCCTATAGATTATAGGTTTGTATGCTCAATCGGTCCAATTTTCGGACCGCTGATATGACGAATGAGCGCCTCGCGATCGGATGTGAAAATTGATGGAGAAAAAAGGGATTAGAACTTTACAGCACAACCTTACCATCGATGTACGAGTGCTCGATGAGACGCAAGACATTCTCTCAAGAACTGAACCGGAACGAAAACCGAAATGAAAAACATTCGAAGCCCTGGATTAATTAATACTGATAGTAATTTCATGCATTATTTTATCATTCGAGCGTGATGTAATGACTGCCAAATATTCGACAGTGACTATGCAATGTTTGAATTCATGTTTTTGCGGATTATGTCAATTTGTCATCTTTATGATTCCGATTTTCAGGCACGGTCCAATCCTTGGTCACGTTTCCAAAAGAGAAATTTTAAGTAGAAAGTACGAGTATTTCGGATTGATCACAGGCAGACGAGAGCTGATCTTCTCGAATTGAGGATTTGATTAACATACTGTCACAGCCAAGAAAGCACGTCACGCCGGCATGACGGTCTCGTGACTTGCGTGATTTGTTTTCACTTATTTAATTATCCCTGTGGTTACGTACGTCCAAATATTGTGCATATTTATGCGTTATGAAATTCGTTAATTTGCTTTACATAATGAGCGCTCATTACATCGTCCAAAGTGCAAATCATCTGCTGAATCAATTGACACAGGTGCAACGATGTTGTGAATCACATATGACCTGCTGTGCGTCGTCGGATATTTTTAGTTTCTATTGAATGAGCACGATGCATGGATGTTGGATGGGTTCGGTTTCCGATTGCCATTAGCGTTCAATGCAAATGCGACTTATGGGAAATGAAGTTCTAGTGCTTCCCAAACGCGATCATCATGCTCCGTTATACAGACAAACATATCAAGTCTCTAAGTTAATATAATAATTATGCTTGGATATTTGGGAGAGATGTATTGTGCCGTTGGACTTATTTGTTGTTCGCATTTTTTGATGATTCCTCAGAATGGTGAATAATTTCTGGCAAACAGGATGTTTATATACATCGGTCTAACTAGCGATTATCATGCGGCTGAAGATAATTTTTGAACGTTCCCTCAGAAACTTGCACGATGGATAAGGTGCAGTAGGGAAGCATTTTCGCACATTGAGTGCGGAGATTAGTAAATCGATGACAGATACGGAGAGTGTCTTGCGTCTCATCATACACCCGTACATCGATGATAAGGTCGTACCATAAAGATACCCCTACACGTTTAAATATTTTCAAATATTGTGATCCATAGCGCTTCATTTTCAATTCCGTGCTTCTATTTCTAATACATTATTATTATTTATTCAAATAATTACTTCTAACTTTTATTCTTTTGACACATTTCAATTAAATGTCCAAACAAATTTTACACACACAAAGAACTACTTGTATTTTTATAAAGGAACAGAGTCGTAGCTAGGATAAGAGTAGCCAAAATATATGTATGCTCAATCGGTCCGCTTTTCGGACCGCTGATATGACGAATGAGCGGATCGGACAAAACGGACAGAGTCAATCAGTGTTAGTCCATGTAAAATAGAATGGTTGAGTAAAATAAAAAGCATGTGCAACTCTCGACCGGGTTGGTATTCTGCGTTTTGCGCCCCAAGCCCAATTGCGCCCGTAGCGGGCGCCTGCTTAACCACGCCCTTGTTATATTCCTGTAAAGGAATACAATATTTGAACGATTTTTTTCCATAGAGTACTAAATAGAGAATCATCACTCCATGTGTATCATTCGATAAGAATATTATCTGAAGTATTTATTTAACAGTATAATTAACTGGATGAACATAGAATTAAATTCCGCATAAGAATGATTGAGGTCACATATTATATCAACATGAAGAACTAGTAAATCCTTCAGTATTAAACTCATGGGGATGTAAATCTATAATATAAACGATAGATATGACATCATCTGTCTGCAGTGTTGAATGAAAATTATATATTGTGTTTTTATGCCCTGGAACTCATCTCACATATATTTTATAACTCCAATGCGAGTTATTTATATAACTAACGACAATAGTGTAGTGAAAGTATCCTACAAGATACTCTTAAAGTTGAAGATGACTAAGGAAATTTTATTCAATTGAACCACGGTTAAAGGCCAAGTTGAGTCATAGATCATATTTAGGATGTTTGCAAGCATTTGAATTTCCAGGATGCGTCGTCATCTTGGATGACTGCTGAAAGTATTAATATGTTCAGAAAGTTTTCATTCCGGAATATCTATATAACAGTGCGACCGAAACATTGCGGACATTAATAAAAATTCCTTTAAGGCTTTAAATTAAAATCTACAAAGCTGATTTTTTATTCACAAGTAGTTTACATTAATTATTATTAAATAAACATCATCTACTTTCGATACAATATGGCTATGGCTTTAGTACACGTGGCTTAGGTTATAACGCGGGAACTTGATTGAAGTATTGCAACTTTCAAAGCATTGCAATATCAATTAAATATTATGTTTGTATTGTGTATTTAATTTATTTCTTAATTGTTTATTGGTTTCTTAAACTTTTCCTTATTTAATGGTGTGTTTTGTGATGCTTATTTATAAAATACGTCATAAAAATGATCCTTTTGTGGAATAATGTATGAATTCATAGTTAAATCAAGTCCCATTTAGTCATGAGAGCTATGAAAACCCAATGATGTATCATTTGTGACTCATACATCCTTTTCGTGAAAATTTACATCAAATTGATGATGGATTTATTTTTGTCGGTAATCATAATTTTAGCTTTCTCTGTTGAAACCAACAATCGTTTACAAACAAAAAAAAACATAATCAATTCACATTAAAATCAATTCGTTTCAGAAATAAACAATTCATCGTACGCAATATTATTTTCTACACGGACAAAAACCACAAATTGGCCAAATCACTCAATTATTTTCAGGTTTAATTGTCGGCTTTATATCATCAATATTAGTGGTCATTGTTCGTCATCATCAATCACTATTTGTATGAAAAGTATGGCCGATTTGCATCACAAACAAGATTCTTTCGTGCTGATTAATGAGACGCTCAATTATATTTTCTATGGGCGGATAATAATTAATGACGTCGAAGCTATGCTAATTCTTCAGATGAAACAAATTGTTTCGTCTTCTTGCGAACGAGGTCGCTTAAAAGAAATACATTAAAATTGACACATGTAACCATTCATTGGAGAATAAAAATCAGGTCTTAAAAGACACTTCCAAAGGAAAAGCGCCTCTTAATATCCTCGCTTAACAGAGAACAGATGGTCACCACAAAAAAATACATGTTAACACAAAAATGACACATTTCTACTTTATCATATCTAAAACAGGGTGCAGTTGTATAATAAATTATATCATGAACGTTATCGCATCATCACTTCAATGATAGAAATCTTATCAATCACTTTTTGGAAGTGCTCGAACCGTTTTAAAGGCCAGGCTTATTTGATTGACTGTTCTGTAATAAATTGCGAATAGATATCGTCATTCTGTTGATAAGGGCGCTATAATAAATATTCAAATACCCACCCGAATTGCAAACATTAGGTGAATTTGCGTATTTTGAGATCGTATGTTTAAGCTCAGTTTGTGTCCGAATACAGTAACAAAAACATCTCTATATATATATATAGTATACTCTTGATTATCCATGCTAATGTTGGGGAGGAAGGGCGCAGATAGTTGATAAACACGGATAATATAAAAACAGTATACGAGTAAACTTTTTGAGATTTTTTAAACAAATTTGTAAAGTTATCATATCATTATATTCAAATCCTCTCTGTTCAGCGTAACCTAGCAATTTTTCAACATAATTCAACGCCGTTTAATAACTAATTTATTGACTGGTATTTTATTTAATTGTAGTGTCATTCTCATCTTCTTCTTCTTGAGAAACAAAATAAAGGATATTTGCATCATCTATGCGCATAAAACTTGGATCATTTAAATAATGATCGAGCCACTCTGATGTTTTCCCTATCCACGTTTTCAAAATATTTTAAAATGTCCAATAATCCACATATTTTAGATACAGTAAACCCGCGGTGGTCCGGCTCCAGTCTAATCCGGCGCCCCCTGTAGTCCGACATCCCAATAAAGTATAGCACATGCATACGATAAAGCTTCGCTTATGTAAAAAATGCAAAAATGTGATTCTGGACCGTCTAAATCCTAATGAATATTTTTGTAAGTTGGCAAATAAGAGGCAAACTTTCAAGAAAGCTAAACATCCAGAGGTGATGGAAGCTTTGTATATGTGATTTTTTCAAGAAAGAAATATACATACGCCTATTTCTGAGCCCATATGAAAGCAAAGTTGTTTTACAAGGAGATAACAAAAAAAGAAGACTTTGTAGCTAGCATGAGATAATTAAAACGCTTCAAAAATCGTCATGGAATTTTCGTTTGATGATATAAACAGATTTTCATTTTTTATGACTACTATGGCCACTGTATTTATGATGTTAAATCTATATTCATTAAAAGTACTCCTTTAAAAAAAATCCGGATTACAAGGGGTAGTACTTTATAGTCCGACAATACTTTGCAAAATCATTTGCTTCGTTCCCTTCAAAATGCATAAAATCTTTTTCCATATCAGGTAATGTTATTCTATATATAGCATCCAACACCCTTATTTTTTTCCAGGATTTGATCAAGTTGTCATCTTCCTCAGCAAAAGCTTTCAGAAGATTTTGACGATAAAGACATTTCTGTCACATTAGGGGGCAAAAGTTTTGCAACCATAAGTTCATCGTTTGTTTTCAATATGCTTTCGTTTGGATGAAAAGGAAAATGATCTTATAATAATACTGTTTTTGTAACAATCCTTATTTTTTTAAAAAAGCTTCAAAAATATTTATCTATGCCTCTTTCTGGCTAAAATAATCAACAGGATTTTTTTCATTTCATGCTTTTATGGAAACATTTATCACAGACAGTTATCCTTTCTTTCTTTTCAAGCACAGATAATCGAGAGTACACTGTATATATTTTTTAGAATTATTTTTAAGCATTATTATTGTGCAAAAGATTTGTTTTATTGTTAAGGATAAAAATCCAGACAAAAAACTAACAAAATGCGGCATTGTATTCTGCTTTTTAACCCCTAAAGGAGTACTATCCCAGAGTCTGGGACCCCCCCTCCACTTATTCGAAAGAGCATTCTTGTGCATTGAGTTCGGAGACAGACAGAGACAGAGAGACCTAGAACACCGGTCATGCCCAAATAATTGCTCTAAATCATAAAATGGCCGTTTTATTATCGCGTCGCAATCACGAAGTGCGAATAATAGAAAACTGTGAATCCGGTGATCAACGCTTAAAAATGTAGAAAATCCCACGGTTCATAATTCACCCTTTTAGACATGGTATAAATCGTGATCAACTTAATTACACACTAGGCTGAACAGTTAGATTGAGAAAAATATATCTTAACCCAAGAATATTTATGCATTCAAGTAGCGGCACAGAATGCTAAGTAGCTCTTTGATAACCATTTCATTGTTACGAATAACATTATCATACATGTATCTATGTGTTACATATTAAATGTCGCTATCGCTTGCGGGCGATAGAACTTAAATGTTATGATTAAATTAAATGCATTTTTGTTCTAGTATTCAAATTTTTATTTTTAAACGTAAATACAGCAGACGCGCGGTGATCCGACAAACGTTTTGCATGGCAGTGTCGGACTGTCCAATTTGTCGGACTATAGAGTACTGTCCTCGATCCCTTGTAGTCCGGAACATTCTGGAAAGGAATACTTGTAATTATTATAGAATTTACGTCATAAACACAATGACCACAGCAGTTATAGAAAATAAAATCTGTTACCTTGCCAGCTACAAGTCTTCTTTTTTTATATTGGGATGTCGGACTACAGAGGACGCCGGATTACCGTGGGCCTGCTGTATATTGATAGTCAGTTATTTTATGATTTTTCTGTCACGTTTGAATTAAATTTCCAATGAAGTTTTATAACCATAAATACGAACACAAAAAAATACTTACATTTCTATGAGGAATATCATTTTTGGATGATTTTTTTTCATAGAGTGCAAAATAGAGTATATAAATATTCATCCATACATTTCCAGTAGAAAACCATCAAATATGGTTTTGTTAGATCGAATCGAAAGTAGCAAAAGTAATCCTATTTGAGACACTATTATGGGTTCCAAATGTATCAATTTTAAGCTTGACCAAATGCCTTCGTTTTTTACTAAAACTGAAGATACCTATAAAGCTGTATTTTTTTTTCTTTCTTTCTAAAACAATTTGATTGATTAAAGTCTTTTTATTTAAATGGGGCGTTTATATATAAGCAATTAAATCTTAAATATTTGGAAAAAGAAAATAACCCTAGGGGGGCTAAAACTGACGAATAAGGTGCATGAGGAAGCAATTTGAACTTTAACTCATTGCTTACATATAGAACTGTACTCGCCTTCTTTGTAGCCAATTTTCCCCTTTTAGCAGAGCCGTAACGAGGGTATGAAGCGCCCGTGGCAAGTATTTAACTTGCGCTATGAGCCTGGGATATAAACTAGTCAGATTTTATAACTTAAAATTAAAATGCTTACGTGATCTTACAGATCATGGAAGACCCCAGGTGAAAATGCCTCAAAAATTCCTAAAAGAGGACGGAGTGGCCACAATGTCTGTGTATCCAACCGGTCCGCTTTTCGGACCGCTAATATGACGAATGCACGCCTCGCGATCGGACGCCATACCTGAACATGTCTACGGAACTCTCATAACGAAACGAAATTGTCCGAAAAAGATTGATCGGGTAGATTGTTTAAATTTTACAATCAATCAAAAATATTATTGTCTTTATGTTGACAATGAAGAAAATAGGGATTAGACAATTTAGTATATATTATAAAAACGGATAGAGTCAATCAATGTTGATTAATGTAAAGTAGTTTAGTGCGTTTTGCGCTCCGAGCCCAATTGCGCCCGTGGTAAGCACCTGTTTTGCCACCCCCTTGTTACGGCCCTGCCTTTCAGTCCATTGTTTTGATCCGTTCATGGACGCGGATCATGTTCTGTAGACATGTTCGTGCATGGCGCCCCATCACATGGCGTTCATTCGTCGTGTCAGCGGTCCGAAAGGCGGACCAGTTGGGTACACTTACTTTATGACCTCTCCGTCCTCTTTACGTCAAATGAAGTTGCGAGCCACCTATGTGTATATTTTTATCTAGTTTTAATTTACAATATATATGTATATATCTTAACTAGTATTTTTAGTTTTAAGTTACAAAAGTCAAGCTAGTTTCCCCCTAGCTAGTTGAGCGGGCTGGTATGGTCCCGTATAGGGACCATACCAGCCCTTTTTTTTAGATGTTTTTACTTTTTAGATGTTTGTTTAGGCAGCTAGTGCGGCCTCGTTTAAATTCTACCACCCAATATTTTACTATTGTCACCCAATGCAAATAACAATAGCTAACCCAAAAATCAAAGAGTTAACTTTAAACGTATGGGTCTCGTTAGTGTACATTTATTTTCATCATTAATAGTATTGATAGAATAATTGAAAAGCTACAAATTCTTTCTAAAATAAATACAATAAAATGTCTTAATTTGGTTCCACTTTCTTGGATGTTACAGTGGACAATTAGTCTTCCAAATTATTCGTTTGTCTCAATCGTTCTTGCGCTTTTTTCAAATTTGCTTTCCGTTAGCAAAGCCGTCATATCTCATTATCTACTACACAAAAGCCGCGGAACGACCTGAAAACAGTTCATTTGTTAAGAAGAAAAAAACTGGTCTGTCACCAGTTTAACCGAGCCAAGACGCCAGATTCGAACGCAGTTCGTACCGTGAGAATCTATTCTTACATCCATTTGCATTCTATTGACTTTCTTTCTGCATGGCGCAGACATTGACAATTCCCTCAACAAAACGAGGTCTTCGATGTGATTTTTCTTTTCCCTTGTTTTACGAACTGGAACCAGATTTTACGGATTAAGTGCAGCTGGATTGTCGAAGATGCAATATCGACCGGTTAATTACGGGGTTTAAATCACTCGTGAAAGTCGGTTCATCGCAGCATAAAATCACCGAACTGCAACCACCCGCTGTCATTCTGACGTTTGCGAGTTACGACTGAAGTTAGCAACGATGCGCAATACGATTTGACAGGTCGTTCAACGATTTACTACCCCGCACTTTTCTAACGCCGAATGCGATAACATCATCTCCATAAAATGACGCAAAACCTATCGATAATAATGATCAAGATTTATAATATCATTCGACGCAATAAATTCGAAAGACGCGGTAAAAAATACGTTCGTGCGAATCGATCTAATTTGAATATGTCAGATTAACTTTTTTGTCTGTGCGCATGTCGTAAGCTGCGGGATCTAACAGCCTTTTTTGCAGCCATGTACGAAAGTAAATTAAAATTTCGCAAGCGACGTCATTTACAACGGACATTTAAATTGCACGATAAAATATATCGATATAAATAAAATTTAGCCGAACAGAATTGTCAGGGATTTTTATTGAATGTATTATAAAATATTATGCAAGTTTTAATAATTATTTTAATATATAGAACATCTGCATTGTTTGCAATATTTCCGTATTCGAATTATTCCGAATTTAAAACAGTTTCCAAATCGCGGTAGAGGATCATTTGCGTTGTTCGCATGACTTATTTTAATAATCATGGTAATTTTGCAATGTTTAACGACGAAAAAATTCGTTATACTCAAGCTCCATATCGCATTATTTCTAAACGAATTGATTTTTGGATTAATTCGACTGCTTAATAGACTAAGAACGAAATAGTTGCGATACCATCGAATATTCAAATTAAATGCGTTACACGTAATCGTGTCACGTAGCAATTTTCCTCATTTTTAGAAAGACGTTGTTTATTTAGGTTTATATTTTTGGTTTTAACTCGACTTTAACTAATTAGGTGTCACGTTAAACCCCAGTGTAAAATTCTAAATGACCTTGTTTTACATCGGCATGGAACTTTCAATTGTTCGTTTCGTGATTTGCAGGCCAGCATTCCGTTCAAAGTAAATCACTTTCATATTTATAGAACTAAATATTTGCAGGGTCATCACAAATTAGCGCGATTGTTTCTTTTTTAATATGGATTTATAATCAAGGCGAAAGGAAACTGAAGCCATAAAATCAACATGTGTATACACTGCCTCTCAGTATTGTTCATACGCCATTCTTTGCCGTATTAAAAAAAAATTCTATAGGTTGAAGGGTGTGTGAATAAGTTCTCGCCGTTGTCTGTTACATATTTTCTTCGTTATCGCTTGAACCCAGTCGGTCGACCCAGTCGGCATAAGCCTACAATAAAATAATGACAATATTTTCTACCGATTGTAAGATTTAAACAATCCATTCGATCAGTCTTCTTTAGACAACTTAGTTTTATAACGAGAGTTCGTAATCATTCTGTAGACATGTTCAAGTATGGCGTCCGATCGACATATCAGCGGTCCGAAAAGCGGACCGATTGAACACTCAGATCTTGTGGCTACCCTATTCTGTTTTAGGACTTTTGCGGTATTCTCTATGATCTATACGATCATGGAAGCTTCCTCAGATACTAATTTGTATGAGTGGATTTTTATCAAGAAATGTTTTCAATTCATCGTCTTTTTTAATTCACCAATACATTCTTATCGAAATCATTATTTTTGAAGCAATTAAACCAACCTCTGTGTTTTCTTTCCACCAGAGCATGATCACCATAGGTCACCGCAAGGATTCTTTTAGACAGAGACGGAGATATTCTCTCCGTTTCTGTTTCCCATTCACAATCTCCGACCTGCAAGATACTCTCTCCATCTCTGTTTGTCTCCGAGCTCAATGAGTAAGAATGCTCTTTCTGAATCACTGGAATTCGCTCGCAAATAGGCGACCGTACTATCATACAGGTTGATTATATGCTGAATCTAGGAGTTTTCTTAAAATAATTCGCTTAATAAGACGTCCTAATAATTGTGTTTTAAATCTAATTCTAATTAAATTCGTATATATAAAGAAACATCACAATAATGGGAACATTTTTCTAGTTTCATCGTTTTGTCTCATGACTTGTGAGCTGAATTTGATACCTTTTTACACTTTTATTAATTAATTGGAATAGCTTGTGTTATTTTGTTGATCATCTAAGGTTCTCGATTATTGCGGTTTAGCCTATTGCGATGTCTTTTCGGTGGTATTATCCGCAATAATTGGGATATTCCAGTAATTTCGGCCCTCATTAAACACTATTTTTCATTTTCTCTTTTGATCAAAAGCATTCTGTCCATTTGATTGTCAACTCGCAGTGATGAAAGCAGAATAATGGAGTTTAGGATGCCCCAATTATTTTTGCTCAACACCAAATGTATTATATAAATGAAAGTGCACCAAGCAATGGCGGCAAAAACAATAACCAAAAAAAAGCACCAAAAGCATCTTATCAACACCATCACGGTGGGCAAACACAAAAGCTGAATAAATAATTCCATGACATAATTGTTACGATTAGCCGGATCGAATTGGATGCCGGCTAGTGTGATGTAAAAGAGCGTGAAGAACAATGTTACATCGAGGATGTTTTGGCTTTTGTCGCTCACCACAATGGTCATCATCCTCATTGTCCATAATCACATTAATTACTCTCCATTTTACTTCAAAACTTTTGCTATCCAAATCCTGATGCGTGAAAACATCCCATTGACAAGCAATTCAGCGATCGTAAACTATTTTCTAAACCAGGTCGCGTTTATCCAACACATCAGCTCGTAAACAATCAAGATTAAAGATGCATTAATAATGCGGAAGAAAGCACATAATCTCAGCTTTGCGGATATCCATATCCTGCCTTGTAAACGGATACTGTTTGATCTATGCTATTAGACTTGGACCACCCAGCCATTTGAATTTGATTTTTTAAATAGACACACTGCCTAATCAGTATTCGTGCCAACATCACACACAGATCTTCTCGATTAAACTTCAAAGATCACCATCAGACGGAAACCAGATAAAAGTAATTATTTAATCTCATAATGTTCGCCATAACGCTGAATATAATTAAAGCCATTAAAGCGAAGACATTAACGCTGATGGGATTAGTGGGACAAGGGGTCGACAATTCTGAAAGATTGGTCAATGAAATCAAGAGAACGCTTGGATAGAACCCTTCTGCATGATTGTCCTTGATTGATCCTCAAATGGATAAAAAAAAATGGACTAAAACATTCATGAATTACTGTGGAAATAACCAATAACTGTATTTGTTATTAGAAAATTATCCAGCATGTTCATCTTACTAAAAGCTTGGTCTTGTTGTTAGCTAATTTAAAATCATCATTTACTTAGATGCTATATTTGCTTGTCCGCCACTTATCGTTATACAAATCCACTTATCTGTCAGGAACGCTGCAACGTGTATGAAGCTTGTACATAAATAAATTAACACTATCGATAGCACATAATATTCGGTCGATTCATTATATCTTTCACATATCATTCTTAGTCGATAAATTTGGGTTAACGATCTATACTATCGTACGATGTGCACAAGATACACTATCTGTCTCTGTTTTTCTCCAAACTCAACGTGCAAGGCACTCTGTTTCTATGTGTCGGAATTCGGACACAATATTGTGTCTTATCTCTTTGAGGCGTTAACAAATTGATCATGGAAATGCCTTTGGATTTCACTTTATGACAATATTTTCCATAATCACTGCTTCATGCATTTCTGAATTTAAGTGTTTGTATAGAAATTGTAAGAAGGATACAAGAATTCTTGATAAGGAAGTATAGAAAAATGACGTTTTAATGATTATATTAAGTAGTTGCCAACAACAACCAATCTGGGCTCACTGTGAAATTATCTTTTCCTTCTAAGCCTCGTTAGATTGTTTAAAAACTTTATTTCCTAATCCATTCTAAAATAAACTTGATTATTTGTATATCTTATATTTATCTTTATCTCTAAATAGTAAATACTTATACGTTAAGCAATTGTGTTCTACTAAAGATTAGGCTAAGCTTGCTAAGCTGAAGCTTGAATCATCATTATTTTTTTTATCAATATGATAGGACAGGCATCTGATAGCAAAATAAATATAAAAGACATATTAGAACAATGTTTCCTTGGGCGCAACTGGACTTAGGACGCAAAACACAGAATACCGATGCGATCGAGAGTTGCACACGGATTTTATTTAGTTTTCCTCGGGCAACTTCGTTTTGTAATAAGAGTTTGTAATCGTTCTGTAGTTATATACAGGCATGGCATCTGATAGCCAGGCGCTCATTCGTAATATCAGCGGTCCGAAAAGCGGACCGATTGAACATGCAAACTTTATGGCCACTTCGTCCTCTTTTTTTAGTTTTTTTTTGCGGCATTTTCTATGATCTGTACGATCACGGAAGCAACGTAGCGTCTAGATACTTTATATCATAGTTTTTTTTTTAAACATTAGACTAACTTCATTAAATTATCGTCCAAAATTCACATAGACTTTATGAATTTCTTTTATGGAGTCCATTAAGGTAGATTTGAATTTTTAGTTTACCTCGATCATATACACATTTTTCTATTAACATAATTAGTAATATATAATGCTGCTAGTGATTATTTAAATGCCAATCGTAGACATTTGGATGAAAATACCATATCATTTATTTTTATTTTTTTAACCAATTTGTGTCATCATTTTTTAAATTTATTTTATGTGAATATATTAAGGAAGATATGCATAACAATGTACATATTTTTATGTTTTCTTAATATCAATAAAATATGAATTATACTAAGTCCAAAGCGTTTCCAAACTTATTGTCTTCAAGAAACAGCTTTTGAGACGTTTCTTTTTTTACTGATGATTATCTACAATTTTATACGGAAGATTGAATTGCATCATTAGATCCATTTAGGTCTTTTTTTTTCTGTTGTGAGCAATCTTGTGGTATATTGAATTGTCTAATCGACAGAAGTCGGTCCCGGTTGATGTGATTAAAGAAGATTGTTATGGTTAACAGTGGCGTGCTGTTCGCTTAATTTGTGCTGCCAAAAAAATGAAGAAATTTGAAAAGTGACTTAAAGCATTACGCACGTTGTATAACGGCATTTTGGATGGTTGTAGTCCTCTGATGCTGAAGAAACAATGCAACAATGGACCGTTTCCCAACAGATGTGCCGCACGTACTTTCAAATCTACACATTCTGCATCCCGTTTTTCACATGCTCAACAATGATTTGACGTTTAATCACTGAGACAACGGCCAATTATACGCTCTATCATACATACCACGATTTCGACCCATTAAAAAAAATGTATCATCACATCGAGCATCTGCCACTGCAGATCTTCAATTTAATTTGACAAAAAAATCTTCTTAATTGGATTTTTTCTCTGATGACCATCAATTTTCTTCGAATCCTGGACTCACAATATAGAATTTACAGTGTTGATCAGCTCTAAGAATCGATATCCATTGTAATAAAGGCTTATAGGCTTAAAAAGGGCCATATCTATAATTTAAAAAGATCTTTAGAATTTGGATTTCTTTTATTTTTTTTTTTAACTAGAAATAGGCATAAATATCTTATTAATAAAATAGAATAACAATTTCACCAATTTAATCTAATAATATAAATGTAAATGTTAAAAGATATCAAATTCAGCTAATAAAAGTCATGGCACAAAAAGATGAAACTATACAATTTTCCGTTTATTATGACTATTTCTTTGTAAATTTGGATTTATTTATATTTAGATATGAAAATACAATTGTTAGAATACTTTAATAAGTGAATCATTTCAAGAAAACTCCAAGATTAAATGTGTGACAAGCATTGCCACAGATTTAGACTCGGGGCCAGGAATAGTTATAGACCCAAAAACAGTCATAATAGTTATCAGGAAGACTGAATACTATTGCAGTACAAGCTAGAACCTCCAAATTAAGAGAAGGAATAAAATGTTCTAAATTATGCTTGAATATTAAAGAATCAAAAATGAATCACCCGGAACGAAACCCGTAACCGAACCGATATAATTCATTGAATACATGTGGGATATTCCTGAATGGATCTATAGCCCAAATTTATCAATTTCAAGCTTCAACAAATGCATTATTTTGTTATTAAAACTGAAGACACACATGTATATTGTTTATGTTTACGCGAAAAACGAGTATTGTTTGCTATCAACAGTGTTAAGGTTCATTTATTGATATACATGCTTCATTCACGTTGCGCGGTCCTTAAAGAAAAGTGGATTTGTGTAGACGATCATTAGTGGACATACCAATAAAGTATATATGTTTTATTCTAGTTAAAATTAACTTACTATTAAAAGGTTTAATAAATAAGATATATATAATTTGTTCCATGATTAATATTAGCTGGATTTGTTGACTTTTTCGAATTTAACTGAAGAAATTGCTATTCTATTTTATTAATAAGATATTTATGTTTATTTCTATTTAAAATAAATAAATAAAAGCCATTCAATAAGACTGTTTTATCGATATTTTCGAAATGATTCGAATGATTCATGACTTTTAAGACTGTGTGTGAAATGAATGATTCATTCTTCATCGCGCCACCAAAAATTAATTCAGCCAATAGAGAATATATTCGATTGCCATTATTTGGCTGACAAGTCCAACCGCCTATTGTTTGCGAGCTGAAACATCTGAACTTGAGTAAATTGTTCACATACCATACCAAATACAGCGATGGCAGCCTGAAACAAAGAAACAACTTCCTCTGAATATGCCATGTTCTAAATTGAGCATGCATACTGATAGATGAATTCTATTTATAATGCTACAAGATTCAAGGGTATGTATAATATTATTTAAATGCACAAGCAACGTCTTCTCGAAAAAGTTGATTTAACTACATTGCTTCCGTGGTCGTGCAGATAATAGAAAATGCCGCAAAAAGCCCTATAAGAGGACGGGGTGGCCATAAAGCTTGTATGTTCAATCGGTCCGCTTTTCGGATCGCTGATATGACGAATGAGCGTCTCGCGATCGGATGCCATGCCTGAACATGTTTGCAGAACGATTACAAACTCTCATTACAAAACGAACTTGTCTGAAGAACATTAAATAAAAGCAGTATGCAACTCTCGACCGGGTCGGTATTCTGTGTTTTGCGCCCCAAGTTCAGTTGCGCCCGTGGCGGGCGCCTGCTTGGCCACGCCCTTGTTACGGCACTGCTTTCTTTTACAAGTTTGAGCTATCAAAGTCATATATAGTTGGAAAAAAAGAAGTGATTCCTTTCGAAATGCTATATATCAACAATATAAACAGTGTTATGGTTCATTTATAGATATACAAACGTGACTTACGCTGCGCGGTCCTGAGAGAAAAGTGGATTTGTGTGGACGATAAGTGGTATCCATACGAATGTAGCACCTATGTTTATCTCAGTTTAAAATTAATTCACTAAATCATTAATAGATAACAAACCAATTTTAAGGGTATTTAATTGAATAATCACATTCCATTTATATTGATAACTATGATAAGAATGAGAGAGAGATAAGAACTTTGCACTCATTTCTACAAAGCTAATTTTTGTTTCAGTCAGTATTTATACAATGTAAATCAGAAAAATCGCAGTCTACCATGCTTTCAATGTCGTGGACATTAATAACAATATATAACGGCATTAAATTGAAATCTACAAAGCTGTTTTTTTTTTAAATCTATATGTAGTTCACATCAATTATTGTTAAATAAACGTCATCTACTTTCAATACAAATTGGCTAGGGCTTCGATAAACGTGTCTAAAGTTTTGGCGTGCAGCTATAACATAGTTTCAGTCTTGTAGGTATAAGACATTATATCTATTCTTTATATTATATCCTTTTTGTTGTAGGTATTGTCATATAAAGCCACATTTGTGTAAATTATTATCAATCAATTGATGATAAAGAAGATTAGTAGTTGATGCCAAATGCATATCGCTGAGTGCTGCTAAAACTGTCATATAAGAAGTATTTATTCATTGGGATAAGTAAATTAGTCATATATCATAAAAAAAGCATAAAACTGCACCTTATATCTAATCTAATTTTTGGCGTTAAAAATATAATCGAAAATGTCCTTGTCGAATTATTTCATGTAAGAAAATTTTCAAGAGTTCAACCAGTATGTATTTTATGCTTCAGCGGCCCGAAGGCCACCATATCTCATGTGAGACCATTCCACTTTCATTATTTTATTTATGATCATGTCCCAACTATTCGATCGCCAAAATGAGGCGAAACATATATTATTTTGTCGCTTTGTAATTGAGCTTAAAATGGCTGATTGTGCCATTTTAAGCGTCATAAAATTAATTTATGCCGGTAATATCTTAAATCAAATATACCTTTCTAATGTGTTTTTTTTACATGTAATAATAAAAAGGGATCCGGTAGGCGTGATCGATATTAACGCCTGGCGAACATGCGGTCATTCGTATGCCACATATTGTGCATTTATTTCGACTAGAATGAAGCAACTTTCTTCGTCGAATTTATGTTTTTTTTTCATCCCACGCATTAACGTTGCAATATGCATATTTATGGCCATCACGAGTGCGTATCACAATCTGCTTGCATTTTTGTTAAATATGAAAATTGCGTGTTGCATTATACAATGTAAATTATGGCGCTAAATTGTTTATATTGTGTAAAAATTGTGCAAATTAAATCGTGAGCATTTACAATGATGCCAGAATTTATCGGCTAAGATCGCAATGTTGGCATATAACTATGAAGGATATTAAAATATAAGATGAGAAACATTCGCCGGCAACTATGATGTTTTTTTTTTACATAATGAAGGTCAATTGTTGCGAAATGCATTTGAATGAGGTTATATTGATCCGTGATTATGTTATTGTTCAATATTTTGATTGAATATTGCACAATAATGAACCTTTGACGTTCCTTTGTGATACAACTTAATTTGAAAGGTAAGAATGAAAGTAACGTTCTACATAGATTAGCCTTCGCTCCGATGCTATTTAGAGAACTTTGAACGCACGTCAAGAAAGCGTCATTAAATATTCTAACGACAAAAAACTTCGCCGAAGTTATTGCATCGTTATTGTTTTATTGACAGCGAACACACTTACAATCCGATCATATTCGTCATAACACCATTATTTATGACCATCTATGTAAAACGAAATTATTTTATATCTTGCGTTAAAATATGCGCGTTTCTAAGTAAACTGGGCAAGTCGTCCTAATAAAGTTGTCATATAATAAAGTTCCATTTTTATTTACAATATCTTCCAAAAAAAATTTCAATCACACCACAGGTTTCGAGCTTTTCGATTCTTCTTTTAACACTCTCGTCGCCTAATCTGAATCAGTGTTGTTTCTCACGGAGCCCAAATTCGATATCCCGGGACCGGGATTTCCGTCGCTGCAGATGAATACTTATATACTATAATACTTTAATGTGATTCGTAATTATGTTAAGGAGGAATACAAAAATTCTGAACCCCGTATCTATTATATTTCATATCGATATTTCCATTATTAGAGTCGAGGTGTAGTAAATACATCACCGGTAGGGAAAAATTAATATAACGATTTGAAAAACATATATGTACTGTATATATTATATGTATACATAGTATACATGTATACAGTTACTGCCCCTAGGCGTCGCCTAAGATCGCCAATTAGTAATTACGCCACTATTTTCAATCATCCAGATTTCGATGTCTCTGCTATGGGCATTGTATTTATGACATTAATTCTATAATAAGTACAAGTAGATACTCCTTTCTAAAAAGTTCCTGACTACAAGGGATTCGGGGACAGCACTCTATAATCCGACAAATTGGATAATCCGACACTGCTTTGCAAAACGTTTGGCGGATTACCGCAGGTCTGCTGTATATAATAATTTATACTTTTTCATACAGTGTTAGCCCGAGCCAACGAGTTGCCCACTTCACTGATAATAAATAATATTAAATGTCAACCATATAATTTTCAACACTTTCAACACCTATGTGGACGTGTGACACATCTATGATAAATGCTCGTACGTGCATTATCGCCAGTGTGATATTAGATACGTGCAAAACTATACAATATTTTAATTGCGATCATAATTTTTACAGTACGATTTAAATTTACAAATTAAAGAGTCGAAAGCGGCCAAAAATACATGCAAACTTTTATGACATATAGGGGTCAAGATCGTTACTTAGCGTGAAACATATTTACAATGTGACCATGCCTGAGGCGCAACGTGCAAAAATTAATATTGCAATGCATCAGAAGATGCCTGAACAACACTCACGATATGCTACGAGTCATTTCATAAAAAAATAACTACCGAATTCTGTATTTACTGTTGACTGTAACACATCGACGGATTTAAACTCTGATGGACGTGCACACAATGGCATTTGAGGCTTAATAAATGGGTTTCGAAGACGAAAGAATCGATTATACCAATAAAAAGTCCGAGAATTACTTATCAGTAATTGAGATGTAATAACTGATGAATCGTGATTTGACATGTAATAAGTCGAATTTGATGGCCTGCGTTTTAACATTTCACTTCTGGATGCATTTTTGTGTTAGAAACTGACCAGCCTTGAACTTCTCCTTTCTTGGATTTTTTTAAATGGAAGGTCAGAATTATTACTGTGTTGAGGTGTGTCTAATTAGCGGAAGTTACAATGTAATTGTCTTCAATCAAAATTCTCCATTGGCATAATGTATATTTTTTATCGTTGTTAGTGTTTTAAGTTATATAGGCGTTTCTTAGTAAATTGGACAACTTGTTGTCTCAGGCCAATATTGCATGAAAAAGTATCAATTATTATATATTACGATATAGTTGCTCTAATCAAATTATTTAATTTTTTGAACAATATTACATGATTGTTGTTAATAAGGCTTTCATAAGTGAGTAATTTTTAAATTCCGCATATATAGAAAATGCCGCAAAAGGTCTAAAAAGAGGACGGAGTGGCCACATGGTCTGTGTGTCCAACCGGTCCGCTTTTCGTACTGCTGACATAACGAATGAGCGCCTTGGGATCGGACACCATACCTGAACATGTTTACAGAATGATTACAAACTCTCGGATCGATATTCTGCGTTTTGCGCCTCAAATCAAATTGCGTCCGTGGCGGGCGCCTGCTTTACCACCCCCTTGTTACGGCCCTGAAAAATAGCGTAATTTAATTGTATTTAGTGCTACATTCTAATGAAATCCAATTAAATGGTATTCTATCAACAGTTTCCTTCACCATAACAGCTCAAATATCATGTTTCTAAAGTTCTGTTAATAAAATCCAAATATATAGATTCAATCAAGACAGTGTGGCAGATGTTGCAATAGATCAGGGAATAAAAAAGTTTTTAAAAGGGAATACTATATTATATACATTTATCCATTTGTAAATGGTTTTGAATTAAATAATTTTAATTTAACTATACTTTTTACCACTAATTTTTCGTTACTTGTTTATCTCATATTACTTTATTATTCAATAACGTATTTCATTAGCTTCAATTTTTATCTCTTAAAACCGTATTTTTCATTTAAATATACAGTTCCCTGACATTGACGACCAAAAATCACCAGATATTCATTTATAAACGATTTAAATATTAAATTGACTCTCGACATACAACGTGTATTTTTATATTTAATTTCTGAATGATTAAGACGTTAGTTGTGCTTTAAAATAAATCCACAATTGATAAACGTATCGATGTCGATTAATACGCACGTTCGCGAGTACGATCTGCGCTGGTCGATTTTCGACGTCTTAAGACGCCTTTTTAAAAACGTCAGACGAAACGTCAAATCGAGCGAGCCGCGAGTGCAAACAGACGAATTTCATCTTTTCGATTTTGAATTTATCTCCGCTCATTAATTTCGATCACGTGTGAATTTCTATTTGCCGATTGTCGAAATGTCTTCTACAAATGCGATCCAATTAGGTATTTACATAATCTTGGCGTGACTGACCGAAATCGGTCTTCATTTTTGTGCGGACCGAACGCGGACATAATCGCTTTATGCCGAATGTCATATGTTTATGCACATCATTTCACTATTTTGCAATCGCTATAACAACATCATGTCCGCAATGAAAACGCAAAAAATAATAATATTAGTGAGGCGAAATTATTTAACGGTTGCACTGTGAATTTATGCGGCCGATGCATTTCGTCGGGTTGTAAAATATTGTCGCGTGCAATAAAGGCTTAATCGCCTCTGGAGAGATGCTTTAAACTTCATTTTAACGATCTTCGATGAATTAAAAGTTTATTATAGGAAATCTAGAACAGAACTGGAATTATTTAACGACTGAAGACAGTTTATTGATATCCAAAAAAATAAAATTTTATTAATTTCGCTTGAGCTTTTCAGAGATTCTTAAGCTTATATGCTCATTCGAATGATATTAAATTGTTGTATAACGACCCAGTACGTCATTTAATACTTAAATTGGATATTTTCTCATTTTCCATCTGTCAAAGAACGAATTTGATGATTCCACATAAGAATTATGTAGCGTGAATTATGTTGAGACATTTTCACGGCCATTGCACGTGTAATGCCGCGTGTTTTTGGAATATTATACCGTTTTGTTAATTTTTTTGTTGTATTTTTACTGTTGTTGCATTCGAGACGTTTTTTTATAATGTTTTTATAAAATGAAAATACATTTGGTTTAAATTGTTCTGGATTTTTTTAATGACACAAATTTTAATGACAACCTTATATGACTTCTCTCCAGTTATACATTAAAAAAATATGTATCATACATTTAATATTCTGGTTCTTTTATGGTTTCAAGCTCGTAAAATTAAATACATGATGTCTTAGAGAACATTTTTAACCCAAATAAAATATAAAATTTATATTTACATCAAATTTTCAGCTGAATCATCAACATCATCAGTCCGATAAACACATAATACACTCGGGTCTCGTTTAACACGATTATATGGTTTCGCAAAAACGTCGTGTTATACAAGGTTTGAAGTTCAAATAAAATTAGGCTTCTGTATATATAATTCTATAAGTTTTATTCTTTTTCGAGATCTATTGTGGGTTTCCATCATCAGAGAACTCTGGAGTATTTATGGTTTTAGCCTTTAAAAATTGGATAACAAACGATTGTCTGCTTTTAGCATAAAAATCTTTACGTATTTCATCATAAGGTTCCAAAATCTATTGTAATTCTCTCTTGAATTTTAAACTTTTTTCCATTATAGAATCATTTTCTATTTTAAAAAAATCTAATTTAATATCCAATTCTATGCCTTCATTAATTGTTTTTAATATGAAACATATAGCTACTAGGCTGCAATTGCTTTTTGAGTCATTTATTGTAGTGGATTCATTTAAAATTTCGACTAATTCGTCTTCGTTTAATGTATGATCCCCCAATATTTCTTTGATGTCATGAATATCAATGTCATCAAAACCTTTAATACCATAGAATATAATTTTTTCCAAGCTTATGGAAGTCTTCAATTTTCATCATGATCGATGTATCCTAATATTTTTTCAAATGTTCGACGAAAATAATATGCTTTAAATATTGAAATTATGTCTTGGTCAATAGTAATTATTTAATTATGTATATTTTGTTCTCTCAAATCGACTTAAATGAAGCGTGTTTTAAAAAACAATTCACAATTTATACGAACGTGCTGTATAAAACCATATTATACGAGGCCCGAGTGTAATACAAAGTCAATAAATTACAATAATTTCCAAAATGTCCCAGAAGTACTCGATCTGACGTATATATGGTAGATGTTGTTTAAAAAAAACTAATATGCCGCAAAAAGCCCTAAAAGAAGACGGAGTAGCCACAAGATTTGTATGTCCAACCGGTCCGCTTCTCAGACCGCTGACACGACGAATGAGCGTCTCGCGATCGGACACCATGCCCGAACATATCCACAGAACATGGTCTGCATTTATGAATGGATACTCCTAGATTGGGGAAATTCCAAACCTGAAAAGTGAATCCCTAAACCGCCCGTGCCGTTTGAGGAACTGGGACATCCAGTAACCTGGAACGACCCAGCGACATCTCAGGCGGTTCCTAACCGAGGGGAAAAACCAATAGAGGTGGTGGCCGACGCGGATCACTGCTCT
Source organism: Stenopsyche tienmushanensis (assembly GCA_008973525.1). Classification (NCBI taxonomy): domain Eukaryota; kingdom Metazoa; phylum Arthropoda; class Insecta; order Trichoptera; family Stenopsychidae; genus Stenopsyche; species Stenopsyche tienmushanensis. The sequence continues at coordinate 284,784 of WACJ01000348.1, forward strand.
TGCCAGCTATCTAACGCTGCCTCATTAACACGTCGACGAAGATCCACTAGGAGCACCGGGATACTATCAGTTCCATCAATTCTTGGCATCTTGCTGAAGGTGTCCACCGCCTTTTTCACCGCGCTGCAGTTATTGAAATCATGAAGCTCCGCGAATAAAACGACAGACACCAGAGAGCGACTGACTAGATTGGGGGTTCATTAACAGATAGAGCCCATTTCCTGCGCTACTGTATGGTCTGTTCCGGACTGTCCCGGACTAGCCACACAAAGATCGTCTTCCACTAATCATTTAGCCCCACGAGAAACGCTACGCGTGGAACGTCCAGGTGCCTACCCCTTATGCGCCCTCCAAAGGAGGCGAGGTTTCCACGGAAAATACCAGCTTCAGATCATGTGCACCCGAAGGTGCGATGGAGGAGGAAGGACAAAGATTAAGCTAAACTTCAAAGGAATACTACCACGGGTTCATTGCCACAATGACTCCAACCTCAGTTTGAAGAGGGCTGCAGCAGATGATGGCCTGCAGGTATCTCGTACCGGTTCGGTCATTCTTAATACCTAGTCACGGAGACGAGTCGCCGTTCGAACAGTCTAAAACCGTTCTCCCCTGTTTGCCTAGGCTGTTGAGGATAGTGGCGAGCCTTTGACACAGTCTCCACCAACTACTGTAATCGGCTGTTACACACATCCCTTTATGGGTACGCAGCACAGGGTGACCTGCGCACCTAATTCTTGTTAGCTGGTCTATTCCAGCAGCGTTTGACGAGCAAACCGACGATACAATGCTATTCAAAATTTGTTTTGTTGAGATGGCGCTCTTTTTTGTGTTAGGTCAAGATGTGTGGTACCCATCCTACCCCATAACACCCATCCTATTCGTTTTGCCGATGAATTTTAAATGAATTTGCACAGTGGTCCATTGAAATCCTAGTTTTTGTGATAACTTCTTGATTGTTTGCCGTGTGTCTGATTCGATTAGAGATTTTAGTGCATCGTTATCAAAATTCAAAGATCCTCCTATTCTCGCTTCATCCCTTAAGTTTCTATTGCCCGATTTAAATTTCTCGAAGCATTATTGGCATCTGCGAACGGTTGCCACTTTATCATACACATCTTTGAGTGTTTTATTGGCTTTTGTGGCATTCAAACTCGAATAAAAAAGCATCATACAATGCCGGGTATACTTTCGGGTTCCTTAATAATATATTAAATCCCATAATGATTAAATTTAACAACGATCATAGTATGTTGATGACAAATCAAGTTTGATTTAATTAACTTAGTTATTCCGAAGTGGGACACAAATTGTACCAATTTGATTTTTATGCTCAAATTTACATATATAGAAAAAACGATTTAAAGGCTCATAAATCTTCCATTTGATTTGCAAAATAACCATTCCAAATTGCAATAGTAATTATATAATTCTTTTCGCCAAAAATTTACATTTTTTATTCATCCATTTAACGCTACATTTTTTATTTGGATTTAATTCATAGATTTATATTCATATTATAATATGTTGTTTGTGTTTTCGTGGAAATGCTAGGAAACACTATTAAAATAGAATATATGATGCTTCACTGTAGCTATTTAACCCTTTGATTTTAATAAACGGATCTCACTGATTAAAGCGCTTTTATTTTGTAGTATAATGATAAGAGCAGAAATGGGGGTACTTAATTTAAACGGATTTTGATATTTTAAGTAAATAAAGTAAAAACATCTCGATAATATGCATTTCCAAACTTATTGTCAATAATAGATGTCTCTATATTCTATCTATTCCTCGATATTTATTTGGATCCTCCTTAACCTTATTTAGATATCTGTATGCGCCACTATTTTCTGAAACTTAAGAAGTCGCTTCTATAGGATGGCCAGCGTAAATGTAACCAAAATATAATATCTAAGGCTTTTTTTATAATAGATCTTCGCTCCGGATGACCAGTTTTGTAGAATCCTCTTACAAATTCACATGAAACGCTGTAAATCTAATAACTGCAATTGCACCGGAGTAAAACTGTTTATGTATTTTAATAACATAACAAGATTTGTCTTAGTCTTTACAATATTGTGTATATTTCAAGGCGTTTTTGCGAATGTTCAAAGACAATGCTGCATATTTTGGAAACTCAATCACACAAGGACATCATTGTTTGGCCGTGTGAAAAATTCGAAAATTAAGTCGTTTTTTGGACATTACACATCATTGTTCCGGAACACGTAGAAAGCCAAGGAAGGTCGTTCTACGATTTCTGATTTCCGACCTCCGATTTGTATCGTTTGAAGTGATACTTTTCACAGCTCAAAGTGTGATCGGCGATCTCCGAGCATCGTACAGATCCGGCGTATTCAAATCGCGGCGATTGTTACACTTTCGTCGAATCGGTTTTAACGGGTTTCTCCTCACTTATGCCATAAATAATGGGTTATGGTTTGATGGTTCGATTTTTGAGCGACTCGAGCATCTTGGATCACAAAGGCAATATACACGTATTTGTAATAAAAGTAACAAGTTGTGATTGCAAAGAGTCATGGTCAGTTGTGCTGATTGCCATGCCACTTTGACGTTCAGCAATTTGTGAAGAATGCGAGCTATCGTAAACAAACGAGTAAAAACGAGAGTAGATGACAATATGACAATTTCTCCGATTCTTCTGTATCACATTGGCACTTGTAATTCATATGCTTTGTGAAGCAGAAGGTGTAATAATGACGCTGAATCCAATCATTTGTCTTAAACTTTTATTCCACTTTCTACGATCTACATTTATGTTATTCTATCTATTTGCAGTGCGCAATGAAATAAGGTTCATGTACTAAATCGATCGAATCGATTTACGATGTGGTGGTTTCCCAGTAGCTTTTTTACAGTCTATTAGCGAATGCCCGGCATGCGTTGCAATGCCATAAGCGCTTAATAATATTTTGAAAAGAAACGCAGTACGTGGTTTATTGCTTCAAGTCGCGTGTAGCGCAAGCCGAAGAGCTGGGATCCAAAAGCATATGCACACTCGCTCTCGTCTCAAAGATCGACTTAATTTCCGTATTGCGCCCGCATCCTTTCTCTCCCCGTCCTCGCAGCCCAAACTTCTTTCACCAGACCAATATGCGCCAACATGGTGCATCCATACAATATTTTTACTATGCTTATGTTATTCTCGCAAGTGTAAACAGTAAATTGACAAAGTTTTATCGTAATCAGATGAACAGTATGGCAGCGCATTACATACGAACAAACGATAAATGTGAAATAAATCCATGAGATTCGATGGGTTATAAAAATTGATCAGTTTAAACGCAATCCAAACATAATGAACATGCATGTGTGACAGTATAAAACAGATTTATTTACATTCATCTAATCTCATCAATATTTATCTCTAACCAAGCAAATATTCCAAGCTTCCGGATCGATCTGTGATGGAAGCATCTGGTGCATAAACGATTGCTCCATGAGCAGCAGGAGTCAAAACTCCCAACTCCTACCAATATAGACTGCAGATTGGATGTTGATGAATAAACTGTTTATTTTTATAGCATTTGCATGAGGCATGGACATAGTAATCGACTGAGTTTGCGTTCGTTTAATCACACGTTAGCCATATTTAGATTTGCTTCCATACAGAATTTGCATTGATACATATCTAATCATCGGAACGCTACTGGCATAGCTGTTAAAGCTCATCAACACCCTGCCCCCAAAGAAGCGAAGTCAAAAGAGAACATTAAATTGTTTTCCATGTGTATCTTAAATCGATTGTTGGAAATCGTTCAGATAATATGATGGATAATGAAAGGTCTTCACACGAAGCAGATTCGACCGCAATTTCCCTCGAAATCTCGAGAACTTGTTGAGCCTGATCGTCTACCTGATTCCTTTCTCCATTCGAAGTATTTAGTCCATTATCTCTCCATTCAATCATACGTGCAGATATTCTTGAAATCTCATTCCTAATGTAATTACATATCATAATTTATGACAGAAATATCAGCTAAAATCTATCGTCAACTTATAAAATTCAGGCACGAGATATCTCGAATTAAAAGCTTAATAACATAGTAGACATTAAAATAATATAGGGAATTAAGCTGTTGTGCAATTCAATCGTAAAATATGTAAAATTAAAGACAAGACTTCTAGAAAATAAGCAAACGAATAACTTGCTGCATATCTCACAAGGTGCTTATTACTATGCTAAGTGTATCGGCAGTAGATATGAAAGATAAATCACAATAGTCATTGATGAATAAGGACATCTTCAAGTAAACATTCAAGACATGTCACATCCAATTATGATATCTACTACACAACAAAATCATATGGATAATTGTTATATATTAAATTAATTGATGTGCCTTAACCCAATAAATGCCGCTAATAAATATAGTATTTTCTAAAATATTGTAATTGTAGAGCGACTTCTGACACCAGTGTAACGCGGGGTGGGGCAATCCCTGAACCGCTCCCACGTGAATTAAGGCAGTCGGGTACTGACTGAAATATTTTAGTCTTAACAATTGTTTTCATTTAATATGGATGTAAGAGAGATTGCAGTTATACGCCTGCGGGAAAAGCATCTCCTCCTATAGCCATGGCGATCGAGAGTTGCACATGGTTTCTATTTTAATCGACCATTCCCCTTTACATGAATCAACACTAATTAACTCGCAATAAAATAAAGACAACAATATTTTTGACCGATTATAAAGTTTAAACAACCCACTCGATCAGCCTTCTTCGGACAACTTCGTTTTGTAATGAGAGTTCGTAATCGTTCTGTAGACATGTTCAGGTATGGCGTCCGATCCCGAGGCACTCATTCGTCATATCAGCGGTCCGAAAAGTGGACCGGTTGGACACACAGACCATGTGGCCACTCCGTCCTCTTTTTGGACCTTTTGCGGCATTTTCTATGACCTGTACATTCACGGAGGCTCCCTCAAAGGCTAACTTACATAGGCGGCTCGCGTCAAATGAGGTCGCGAACGAGTCTAGAGCTCCCCCTCATAATAACTTCATATTTATCTATCTTACTAATTTATGCTGCAGTTTTTTTAATTTTAAGTTACAAAATCTAGCTAATTTCTACACTGCGTTCAGAGCGCAAGTGGTCACTCGACTTTTGCTGGGCACTTTTTTTGCGGACTGGTATGGTCCTATAAAAGTTTCACTTATAAAATAGGCAATTTTAGATAGGCGTAAAATGTATGCATATACAGTCAACCCTCTTATAGCGTCCACTCCGTTTGCGGCGTTTTTTATGCAAGCAACAGGTAAAATACATAAGATTAATGCCTTCTAGCGCGTGTTAATCACTTGCACTTGCTAATAAAATTAACCACATACGATTTTTTTTTTGATGCCTAACTTTCTATAGCGTGGTCCCTATCTCGACACTATAGAAGGATTGAATGCATAAAGACTTAAAATACACTATAATATTGAAATAATGATTTTTATGTTATTTATTTCAAATCGTACCATGGCAACCAAATAATTACAAAATTTTAACGTAGTTTTCCTTCCTTCCTTGAGGTATATTTTTCTAGCTATTGCTTTAATAATGCAAAGTGACCACAATATCATGAAAGTATTTAATAACACATTTTTTCCTTATGTTATATGTAATCAAACATTTTTTTGTTGTGAAACTATTTCACAGATATGAATTTTTGCCTTCAGATCGATTGTACCATTATAATGATACATATTAAATATAGATATGTTGTAATGATAGTACATGGTCGTTTAAAATCAATATTTTTCACATAAAATTCTATCGAGAGTCCATTAGCGGACTGCCGATATTGCCAATGATAAAAGTGCTTTATCATGTCGACTAGTTAATTTAATTTTGATTGTGCCGTCATAATAAAAGGTCCGATTGATGAAAGCCTATACTTTTGAGCACTTATAACGTTTCCTCTTTTGTGATTTTTTAATATATTACTTTTGAGCTGCATCGTTAGATTTAATAACCACGAGGGTTTAATACATTTTTTTTATATTAAAAAGATAGTGTTTATATACATTCTTGTGAAATTTAATAACAACTACAATGAATACAATGAATGATCATTGCGGACAACATTTATTTTAAACTGAAGCTTTTCTGTGTAAGTATGTCAATCCTTGCATGGCTTCCCGACTCAAGCAAATTCTACAGTCATTCGATAGGTCATGATGTAATCCTCTTAGAGTAAGTGTCCCACATGTTTTCTGGTCAACGGTTGTATGCCAATTAGTATCTGTTTTATAAAATCGATAGAACTGACCTTATTTTTCTCGAAGGCTTTCTTCCAGTGTATGATTTTCTTGCCGCATTTGCATAGACTTCAAATTGATTTGCATATATATGTATATCGGTAGCTCGATTCTTGATTCTAATTAGATATTAATTTCTTTATTAGATGAAGACATAACGCAACGACCTTACGATGGCTTATCATGGACTCTCTCAGCATGTGGAATTGGATAAATTGCCTGATCCTGCCGATAGATTTACTCTTGAGGGTCTAATCGGTGAGGGTACATATGGAGAAGTTTATTCAGCTAGAGATAGAAAAACAAAGAAACGCGTTGCCATAAAAGTTAGCAAAATATTATGCTTACATTTTAAAAATTTTAAATAATTAACATATATTTTGATTATTTTTATCGTAATTATTTCAGATTTTAGAAAATATTGCTGAAAATATTGAAGAAATAGAAGAAGAATTCCTTGTCTTTCGTGATTTATCACGCCATCCTAATTTACCATCTTTCCATGGATTATTTCTCAAACATGGGCCAACAACGGAAGATGATCAGTTATGGTTTGTTATGGAAGTGAGTACTTAATTATTTTTATAATTCAAATATTTATAAAATACATAATTGATTTATATTAAATTTATATTTCACAGCTGTGTACTGGTGGGTCAGTCACAGATTTGGTTCAAGGGCTTCGTAACCGTGGGGAGAGACTCACCGATGAACAAGTCGCATATATAATCCGCGAGACGGTAGAAGCCCTCATTTATTTACATAGCAACCATTGTATGCATCGTGATGTCAAAGGTCATAATATATTGCTTACGGAAGCTGCGGCAGTCAAATTGGTGGATTTTGGAGTATCATCCCATTTGGCTGCAACGATGGCTAGAAGAAATACATCCGTTGGAACACCATATTGGATGGCACCTGAAGTATGTCAAAATTAAATTTGTCTTGTCTTTATAAAGAATTCTCATAAGCTTAAAAATGTAACATAATATAAAAATGATTGCAGGTCATTGCTTGTGAACAACAGTTGGATCATTCATATGATGCACGATGTGATGTTTGGTCGATTGGGATAACAGCTATTGAACTTGCCGAAGGTGATCCGCCACTCAGTGATCTTCATCCTATGAGAGCACTTTTTCAAATCCCAAGAAATCCACCGCCTTCTTTATCTAGACCGGAACAATATACACCACTCCTTGCTGATTTTATATCTGAATGTCTCGTGAAAGATTTGGATCAACGACCCTTTATAAGAGAACTGAGACAGCATCCTTTCTTGACGTCTGTATATCAATTTGCTGAGAAAGTAAGTGTATGCTTAAATAGTTAAAATGTTTATTGTAAATTGTAATCATTGTAAATTTTATTTGTTTTTCTTTAATTTAAAAGGTTCAAAAAGAACTTCAAAATGAAATTTCCAAACAGAGAGCTGAAGGTAGAAGTTTTCGTAATCCGGAAGCAACTACAAAACGCGGAAAATTGAAATCAAATCGTAAATCCAGACCTGAAAAAATGTACATGGACGATTTAGCCGCATTAGACGTCTTAACAGAAGAATCAATTGTAGAACAACTACTAACCAGATACAATCAAAATCAAATATATACATACATCGGCGATATATTAGTCGCAGTAAATCCTTTCAGCGATTTGGGAATTTACGGAGTAGAGGTAGGCTTTAATATAAAATAATAGCCGATTTAAAGATCATTTTTGTAAATAAATATTTTAAAATGATCGTTTTTACAGGAACAGCAAAGATACAGGTGCTCCAGCCGCTCCGATAATCCCCCGCATATATTTGCAGCAGCAGACGCCGCACATCAGGCGCTCCTGCATCAGAGACGACATCAAGCCATTGTAATTTCAGGGGAAAGTGGAGCAGGCAAAACTGAGAGTGCTAACTTACTCTTGAAACAACTTGTTTATTTAGCTAAAGTAAAACTAGTTACTACTTGTTTGTATTCTACATAATTCATTTATAATATACATTATTCAATTTCTCTTCGTATATTCAGGCTCCGAACAGAAATTTAGAAGAAAGAATTCTTCAGGTCAATCCAATTATGGAAGCATTCGGTAATGCTCGTACTGGAATAAATGCAAACAGCTCTCGTTTCGGAAAATACTTGGATCTCACAATGACGAGAGCCGGAAAAGTTACCGGTGCTAGAATATCAGTTTATTTATTGGAACAATCACGAGTTGTTCATCAAGCAGTGTATGTTTTATTATTTTGAGTTGATGTAGTTTAAACTATGCTTTTTAATTTAAATTTGATTATGTTTTCATAGGGGCGAAAGCAATTTCCATCTATTTTATTACCTTTACGATGGCTTGGAAAGTTGTGGAAAGGCATCGAGTTTTTACCTTGATAAGAATGTACGAAGCAAACATAGATATCTTAGATCACTCCCGATGGTGCATACACAACCCAACATTGATAAATGGAATCAATTAAATGAATCGTTTAAGGTTAATATCACATCATAAATATGTACACGGTTGTGTATTTTATTATGCGCTTAACAAATTTTCTTTTTTAGTTAATCGGATTTCAAAAGGATGAAGTGGACACCGTTTACCGAATGCTCGCTGCGATCTTACATCTCGGTGATATAGAATTTGGAGAAGTGGTGTCTCAGGATAACACCGATAACAAATCTAAAGTCATCGATCCTACACCTCTACAAAGAGGTTCTAATGTTTATTCATTGAATCGATTGGGCGCTATCGATTGTAATGTGTATTTATATTTAATTTTTATTGTAGTTTCTCGCTTGTTGGGTGTAGAAGCCAACGAGTTGAAAGAATGCCTCACATGTAGCAGTGTCGTTACACGCGGAGAAACTATAACAAGACACAATACGATTACGGAATCTGGCGCAGCGAGAGATTCAATGGCTCGGGGTCTTTATTCACGACTCTTCGATTGGACTGTCAATCAAATAAATTCTTTGCTGTCGTTCAATAGACCGCATTGGTAAATTTATTTAATAATTTAATTTAATTAGTTTATCAAATATAATTATGTATTTATCTATGTTTTTTATTTTCAGTTCTGAACAGCTTTCTATTGGTCTTTTGGATATTTTTGGATTTGAAAACTTTGTTTGCAATTCTTTCGAGCAACTTTGTATAAATGTTGCAAATGAACAAATCCAATATTATTTCAATCAACACATTTTTACATGGGAACAACAGGAATATATGGTCGAAGGTGTTCCAGTGGACCTCGTTGAGTTCTCTGACAATCGTCCTGTGTTGGATATGCTATTATCGAGACCTATGGGTCTATTAGCTCTTTTAGACGAGGAGAGCAGATTCCTTCGTTCTAACGACCGTTCTCTTATAGGTAATTTTTAAACATACAGGATACTTTCAAAAAGTAATGCGTCAAAATTCATACCGAACACATTTGTACAATGTGAAAAATGTTCGAAATAGCATCCTCCTGCGTTGATACACTTCTGGAGGCAGTGTTATCAGACCTGGAAGGCCTTATTCGGGATGTCCTTTAGAGCTATCAGGAGGAGTCAGGTGAGAGCTGTAGGGCGGCTGAGGAACCAATGTAATGCAGATCCTGATCAAGAAATCTTTAACAACGAGGATGTAATGGCTTTGCTAGACATCTTTGAACAACTTGTGTTATCGGAAAACTTGCGATATGGATAAGAAATTACTCCTAAAGACTTGCTGAATTAATAGAAACGTTTTAATGGCAGACTTCCCAAGCTTAACGCAAAGTATAATGACGATCCTTAGAACGATCCATTGTGCCATGTTACGTTGTGTCACAAGGACGCACTCCATGACTCTCTGATAACTCGGCAGCAGCAAAGCTAACAGTCTGCTGTGTTAGCTTTGCTGTGCTGCAGTGTATCGTCGCATCTGGAAAAAATTGGACGCATTATTTTTTGAATGCACTCTGTATTTTGATGTTAGTATAATTAAATTTAAATCTATAATAATATGTTATTTAATAATTTTATCCATAGAAAAATTTCACAACAATATTAAAAGCAAATATTATGTCCGCCCAAAATCTGACGCTGTTTGTTTCGCAATACATCACTTTGCCGGACGAGTGGTTTACCAAGCTTGCGGATTTTTAGAGAAGAACAGAAATTTCTTGCCTCATGAAGTCATACAATTGATGAGGCAAAGTCAATTTGATATAGTACGGTTTCTTTTTCAATGTCCAATCACTAAAACGGGAAATTTGTATTCGGCATTACAAACCGATAGCAGTGGTTCTAGAAAATCAAGCACGCCCAGCTCTAAGAGTGATACTAAGGTATATTTATTTGGAAAAATCTTAAGCTACATAATATAAACCTGAAGTATCTTAATATATTATATTTTGTTAACAGGAACGATATAATAGTCGTGGTCTTGCATCACAATCTCGTGCACAGCAAACGGTCGCTACATATTTCCGCTATTCATTAATGGACCTTTTACAAAAAATGGTATCCGGATCACCGCAATTTGTACGATGCTTAAAACCGAATGATTCCCGCTCTGCAAAGCTATTTGATAATACTAAAATTTTGAAACAGTTACGCTATACAGGAGTCTTAGAAACCATACGAATTCGTCAAAATGGTTTCTCCCATAGATTAACATTTGCAGAATTTCTCAAAAGGTATTTTTATTTGGAGTAATATAAACAAAATCATTGTATTGTTTTGGTTTTATTAAAATAATCACATTTTATAAATTCACAGGTACAGCTTCTTAGCGTTCAGTTATGATGAAAATTTCGAATCTGATAGAAACACGTGCAGATTAGTCTTGCTTAGACTTAAAATGGATGGTTGGGCCTTGGGTAAAACGAAAGTCTTCTTAAAATATTACCACGTTGAATTTCTTGCCAAAATTTACGAAGAACAGGTGAATATAAAACATTTATTTAATACTAAATTGTTTAATATACTTTAACTCAATGAACTGTAAATATTTTTGAATTGTATATAGATCAAGAAAATAATACTGGTACAAGCTTGTGTTCGAAGATGGCTCGCCAAAGCTCACTATAGAAAAATGCAATGGGATATGGCGAGGAGTGTAGTCACATTACAGAAACACATAAGAGGCTGGATCACAAGAAAAAAGGTTAAAGAAAGACAAAAGCAATTAGCAAGAGAACGTGAGAGGGAAAAAGAAAGATTGCGACTCTTGGAAATTGAAAACCGAAGACACCAAAAGAACATACAACAAAAACAAGGTAATCGTATGAACTTAAAATATTAATACTCGTTAAATAAACCACATGTTCAATAAATTTGTTTTTATGCTCAGGAATCGATGGCAAAGCAAAATCTGGATTTATGAAAGTTAAACTACTCAAAAGACTTTCGTCGCAAGACATACAGAATGATTCCAACGAGAAAGAAAATCTCAACTCTAACAAAGCTGCGGTTATAATTCAAAGCCGTATGTATTTTTACGGCTTAAAATTACCATACAGATTGATTCATTTCTAAATAAATCCATTATTTTACAGACTTTCGAGGATATACAGTTCGTCGCAAATGGAGCGAACATCTTAAAAATGACCGCCAACACCGAAGTCCTAAGAGGGCGCCCTCTCAACCGATGCATGATCGTCTCGCTATTTTTGCAAAAGATGTATATTTACACATATTATTAAAAATAACGATCCTCTTTATACTGATTATATCAATAATGTAATATTAAAATGTGTACAGATTCACAGTGCTAATCAGGAGGCCCATAAAATTATGAGAAGAAATAAGCCAGGAATAATTCTCGATGAATTGAAACCGTTACCGAATGATTATGTACCACCGCCGGGATTTACAGTCATGTCTTTATTGACAAACGGACAGGATTTACCTAATCACTTACAAGATGATATTCAGCCGCTATCTAGGTATAGTTTATAAATATATATATGTATTAAAATTTATCAGATTTTCTAATATCATCTTAGTACGAGGGTAATCCAAAAAGTACCCGACCTATCAAAGAAAACACAAAAGCTTCGATACCCTGTTTATAGTGAGAACCATCGAGCTTGTCAAAATAGCCATCAACTGCCGACTCTACATCTTTATTGTCGGCCAATCTTTTTTCCAAGTTTGAAATAAAAATATAATTTGGCAAATATGAGGAAGCAATTCGAACTTTGATTCATCATGTGTGTCTTTCTTTTTAGTCAAATGCAGCCGTTTTTCCTTTGATTTCATTACTAAAACATTGTAATAAGTTCGCATAATGCTCGTCGCTTTTCCTTTTTGAAGATAATCAATAAATTATATCCCATGCGCACCCTAAAAAATTGATGTCATGACCTTGCCTATAGATGGAACTGTCTCTACTCTCTTTAGAGCCGATTCTCCCCTTTCAGTCTGTTATTTTGAATGTTCCATTGTCTTCTGTGGACATATCCGGGCATGGCGCCCGATCGCGAGGCGCTCATTCCAAGTGTCAGCGATCTGAAAGGCGGACCGGTTGGGCACACCAATCTTTTTGCGTAAGTTATGGGGAGAAACGCATCCTCGGAGCTTTCTATGATCTCCATGATCACGAAAGCCCCCTCAGAGGCTAATTTACATAGGCGTTCAGTCAACGGTCATCCAATTCCACTTTGTGGATTTTCTTCACCATTTCATCGTCGTGGTCATTTCATCAGGTCGGGTACACCTTGGACGACCTTCATATCATTAAAATTGTTTGTAAATGTATTCTTTATTATTTAACGCTGCTTATAATGGGATAATTTATTGCTATTACAAAATAATAAAGTCCATCTCCTGAATTTGACGATGATGATAGTAATTTATCATCATGGGATCAACCTTTGTTACAGAGGGAAAATGAAAAACTTATCAAGAGGTATAAATTTAATATTTTACCGTGTAATCCATTTGTATAAATGTTATTTGTAATGTACAAATGTATTTTTTATTTGATTGTTTGTGATTTATTTTTATTCTTCCTTTTAGATTTTCTCCCGGCATTGAACGCCCATTGGGAGTATCTGGGAATCGTTTATTGAGCGAGAAACAGCTTTCATCTGCTTGGCATAACGTATTACCGAATACAGCCGCTTATAATGGTTCATCGAGAGCTAGGGGTAGATTAGTGAGGTAATATTGTTTGAAGATTGATGATATTCACTTAATGTATAAAAAAGATCACTTGTTAATACACTAAAAAATACTTCAATTATGTATAGCAAAAAAATATATATCTTTGAAAGAAAGAATGTTAAATCAATATTTTGTAATTATCATTTTCACATAGAAATGACGCACTATCTTATTTTTATTAGCAGCCAGATGACACCTTTAGGATAATAGGTAAAAACTATGATTGAAGCTTTCCAATTTTCATGTATTATGACTTTGTATTGCATCCATTTTAATCATTTGTGCTTCATATTTATTTCTTTTGGATTTCTAGTTTGCTATTTTTTAGTAGATTATAAATATACATAATTTTTATAGGTAATCGTGATTTTTTGAATTAAGGATATATAACAAATGCTTCTTTATCTTTTACAATAGTATTGCGTTGATTTATATATTATGGTTTTTATTTGCAGTGGGAAAATCAATGAACTTTGCAATTCCGGTTGGAAATCGGAAGCTCACAATAACCATGTAAACAACAATAATTACTCGTCGGAATCTCAATATCTCCAAAATAAACCGAACAATCTGCGCTTATCACCACAACATATGAACGATCGCTCGATTCCGGAAGTATGCTTCGACAATTCCAGAGAATGCTTCGATGAAAATGACTTAGACGGACCGTTCAATTTTCGACAAATGTTAAGACCGACGCGCGGACCCACCGAGAGCCTAAGAAAACGAAAAGGTCGCCCCGTTCCACCACAATCGGCTTGGAATTATAAAAAAAGTCCCGAGCCAGATTCGAAAGCGGCCAACGGAATATATAATAAGAAACGACCCAATAACATAAAAATGGAAAATCATTATCGATAGAATAAAGCGGCTACGATTCGCATTTTTATTGATGTTGGTGGTCAAATAAAAAACACGCGAGGATTTATTACTTAACGACGAATTTAAATACTGATGCTGAAATTATCATATTTGCTTTTTTATGATTTATGTATGATGATCAACCATATATTTATTGAATCAGATCATTATTCTTAATATTGATTAATTAATGTTAAACGCGTGAAAGCGACGTAAAAGATAGACCATAACATTTACCAAAGACTATTTTTAATTGAATATTATATCAGATATTTATTTGTTGTAAGTTTGTGTATATTTTTATTTGCAAAATGAAAACAGTATAAGAGAGAAATAATTTAAATTTACCATGTATCAATGAGAGTACAAATTGTAAGACAAACACTTCACCGAGCTTAATTAACGACCGACCATATTTTTGGTACAAAATTTTATACCGAGAAGAAATGCTATTTTCATGATGTATGTACTTATCTTTTATTTTTTTACCCTAATTCTATGGATAATGTAGGATTATTATTGTCATGTGATATTGTGCCAATGACTTAGTCTAATAAATATATGCAAAATAATGTGATTATTTGATTTGAATCCACTGCGTTGGCGTTTGTTCATAAAAGTCGTCATGTCATTTCCATAATTTATGAGCGCCGTCGGATAAAATAATTTATCTCGCTCGTCGCCACTGATGAACATAAAGTTATATTGTTATAAGGCGATATAAAAATAAATCATATAATCCATGATTGAAACTTTGTTCTTTGGGGAAAGTTCCGCACACAAAAAATTGTTTGCGATATAACTTCTAACGTAATGAAACAAAGTCGCAAGTTTATTCTCTGTCTATTTATATTTTTATTAGAGGAGGCGATCGATGAATTTAAATAGGGCTGAAAGATGAATTAAATTTAATGCATTATAAATCATATTAAATTAAATTTATTAATATTCGCTACATGAATATATTTTATAGTAAAGTATTAAATATTTTTTTTATATTTAAAAAAAATATTATTTGTGATTTTTTTTTTATTGCAGATGTTGAATAAATATAATATGTAGATATTGGAGCTTTTATTTAAATTAAAAATAAAGAATTTAAAACGTTGAGGTTAAATAAGTTTTTCGGTTATGGTCGATGATTCAATGCATTTGTGATCACAAACGTCAAAAGATTTGAATTGATTTCCCGCGGCACGTGAAAAATTGAGTCGCCTTACCATGTGCAGTTTTCGTTCGGCACACATCGGAGTGGGCTTAATTTATGAAAGGGCCGAAAAGAGACGGCTAGCCGGCGCGGGCGCGCGTGCGAAAGAGACGCCTGCCAGACAGAGTGCGAGTGGGCGGGGTGGGGAACGGTGAAATGGCGACGGGCTGTCCACCAGATTTTCTCGAAATAAAGACGAAATCCATCGAACAGACCCTATTGCCGCTAGTGAAACAGGTAAATACGACTCCATTACGATCCTGTCTCTGCATGCATCTTGTAATTTGAGGGCGACGTTCGCTCAAACGGCCGCATACATCGACTACCATATTTTGGGCACACCTCCTTTCAAATGTCACTCGAAGCCGACGTGACATCGCCGCACGTTCCGCGACGACTTCCTCTTCCGATCGCGAAAATCGCGTCCCGTCGAACGATACGACGGCCTGAAAATACGTAATGCGCTTTGACGGTGCGACATAACCAAAAAGATTGTTGTTCGCGCGAGCTTTTATGTATATAAATAGTTGTCGGGCGAGCTTTCGTCGTCTCCATCGCGATCTCCACTCGGCGTTCTTCGTCTGAGGAAGGCCGAAATCGTCGGGCTTCGCTCCCAGACCATCCAGACGTCAAACGTGAGAGTTTAAAGTTCCCGCGGGATAGCTAAAAAATACGAACTGTTGCTTCTGGCCAGAGCGTCTGCGTAAATTGCACCTCCGGGATAAATTCTCCCCTTCGACTGAAACACAAACACACCACCCTAATATCACATTAATACAAACAAATGAATTATAATTCAAATATTTAAAATAAAAATGTTTTCTTATCAGTCATAAAATTAAAAAATAAATAAAAGTAAATTTAAAAAAAAATATCAAAATTATTCAAAATGAAACACACATAAGAAACATCAAAAGCGCATTTAATAACGGATCAGACGTTTATTTATAAATACGTTATAAATGTTTAATTTTCCGACTTTTATAACGATAAATTTTACACAAAAAATGGCAAAACTCGGATAACAATGCCACTGAAAATCTTACCCGTGCCACCGACCGGATGATGATTTCAGAAGAATCGAAGCATCAAACGACGGATGCAATGACGGAAACAGGCATTTGATTCTCATGACAGTGAAACATTCCCCAGGGCGATACGTACGAGGGTAGTCCCATCAGTACCCGATCTAATAAATAAAGCCCGAAAAAAAATGGAAAAATATATCTTTATTTCTCACAACAGTCTCTTTTCAGCTCGATAAATTCGATACACAAGTTTGGAAAAAGAAAATAATCCGAGGGTAGTTTGATGAATAGTTTCTTCTTGAGTGTCAGCCGTCTGAAAGGCGGACCGGTTGGACATACATACCTTGTGGCCACTCCATCCTCTTATAGGGCTTTTTGTTGTATTTAAAACATTAAAAAATTCAAATATTAACATTAAAGCATCGAGTGTCTCATCATTAAGTCTGGATCTGATTTTGGAAGTCAGGCAACTTGCTGCTGAAAATGCACGCTCAGCTTCCACATATTTAAATGTTAGTTTGAGTTGATGACCGCGTGAGCCTCCATTTTCGTATAACACCATCGATGTGACTGATAAAATTCCTATTTGCTGAGGTACGGATTAAAACTCGCAAAATTCCCGATTTCCCGACAAATTATTTATTTCCATCGTTGCAGATGAATACTTGTATACTATAATACTTTGATGTGATTCGTAATTATATTAGGGAGGAATACAAAAATTCTGAACCCCGTATCTATTATATTTTATATCGATATTCCCTTTATTAAAGTCGATGTGTAGTGAATACATCACCGGTAGGGAAAGGTTAATATAACAATTTGAAAAACATTTATGTACTCTATATATATGTATACATAGATTAGACAGTTACTGCTCCTAGGCGTCGCCTATGCTCACCAATTTGTAGTTTCGCCAATGTTTTCAAGCGTCCAGATTTCGGGGAATGTCTCTTCCCCGAATTTAGTAGTCTTGATCGAGCTGGTGAGGTGTAAAAATTCTGTTAGATAAAAAATTCAATATCGAATTTTTCGGGATTACATTTATTAATCCCAGGATTCATGAGCACTTAAAGTTTCCGGGATCTGGGATTCCGGGACTTGATTCCCTAGATGTGATAGACCTATGTTTCTTCCATGGTTATGAATCTATGCAAAAACTCGGCTTTCGCCTTTAATATATCGCCGACGCTGTTTTTATTTCATTGTGAGCAAACGCGGCAATTATCTTGCGCACAGCTTTCTCATGTTCAAATTTTTAGTCAATATGCGATGTGCAGCACTTTTTGAAATGCCTATCATGTTTGCTATCTCATGCACTTTCAATCGACGGTCATCCAATACCATTTTGTAGATTTTCTTCCCTATTTCTGGTGTGGTCACCTCATTTGGCCGATCACTGCTAAGTTTGTCTTGGCAGCTCGTACGGTCTCGTTTAAATCGTCCATCACATTCGGAGGCAGTTAACCCTTTGAGTAGTGAGCTAATTTTAAATCATCATAAACTTAGATGCTATATTCGTATGTCGGCCACTATCATCTGTACAAATCCACTTGTCTGTCAGGACCATCGCAGCGTGTATGAAGCTTGTACGTAAATAAACACTCTCGATAGCACACAGTCATCGGTAATTTCTTTTCATAAGCATTATTTATTATATCATTATTAGTTGATAAATTTGGGTTAACGATCTATACAATCGTACAATGTATGTAAAATACTCGTTCCTTCTCTGTCTCCCATTTATAATCTCCGAACGAACTCTGGAAGGCTGTCAGTGTGGAAGCGTGGGTCTGGGACTCGGTACGGTTCTGGAACTGCGCCTGTCATCCCGCATGATATGTTACTTAAATATGAAATATAATCTAAAGATCTAATAGATAGTAATCAGAAGGTGATAAATCTGACAAAATATGGAAGATGCGTCTTCTAAATTCTATAGTTTCTTAATATTAATATTTTACTTCCATAAAAAAAGGTTATCTGTTTTAACAACAATTATGCAAATAGATTATATCACTCTGTTTTGTTATCCCTTTAAAGATGAGAGTTTCTGTAATAATTTTCCTAATGATTGGCGAAGATCAGATTCAATTAGACAAACCAAAATTGATCTGCGTATCATTAGGACTGGTCCATAAATTTTATTAATTGTGGACATGGTTGCATTCAAACCTTGATCAAGTCAAACCAACAAAGAACATATCGAATATGTTCTTTGTTGGTTTCGTGCTTCGCTTTGTTTATTCTTAATAATAAAATAAGATTTATGACATATTAACACATTCGCGCCGGGCTACGCATATATGCACCCTTCGGGTATTATGTGATTAATTGGCTTTTAAAAAAGAGTCGCAAATATGCCCTGCGTCGGGCTAAAGACAATACTATGCGCAACCCGTCGGGAATGTGTTAAAATACGGACTAACAGATGGCAGAAAAAAGACCAATCTTTTCGGTTATGGTTCGAATATGTTCTCGAAGGTATCAGATCCAAAATCTCTCCCCTATGCAAGACTTGGTGGAAGAAAGGTAGATAACCGCGTCATATTTGACTACAAAAAGGGGTCAGATAATTAATTAATAGAGCGTTCCTACGGATACACAAACGACAAACAAATGATGCCTTACATTTTTCCTCTATATACGTCGACTTGCGCCGAATCCATATGAGTGCTCCATCTCTTTTCTCGCTCGCGATTTATTTCCGACTTCACCACTTGAACCGAAATTAGGTTGATGGATGAAGATTCCTTCGAATATATCACGAAGATTACTCCGCTTTGATTTTGAAAAATTACAGAGCTAATGTAATTTCCGACGATGGAAAAACCATCTTCTCGACTGAATACGCGAAGACCCTCGGGATGACTTGCAATAATTTAATCCGAGCCCGACGAGGCCACATTGATTTAATGTCGCTGAAACGACGGAAAATCGCCATCTAATCGGAGCATGTCTCAAATCTGCAATCCGCCCGTATATAACGCCCCGCGTTATGCAACGGGATTAGTATTTCTCCCTGTCGATGGTACGCGAATAAATCCGGGATTTTAAAGTTGTACGCCATCTTAATTTTGAATCCGCCATGAGACGAAGCCCCGGATATTCGCTTACCTTTTCGTATGTAATCCACTTAGCCATAACTCAAGCTCAGGGTTTCGGATTTCGCCGTTCACGGAGGTTAACGGGCAATTCAATTTTATGCTCCCGTATGAATGATAGGAGAAAGTAAAAGAAAACAACCCTGACTTCGCGTTTTGAGATGATTTATATGGGGGCTCGCGTTGAAAGGCCCGCGAATTCGGGGTTAATAAAAAGAGGCCCTCAATAACGGCGGATCTTTGATCGTTTCATCGCGTCGGCTCTTATGAAATTTCGCAAAGAGTGAATGCGGATTTTATGTGTGTGGATGGCGATTGCATAAAGCGACAGGGCCGGATTTGACGTTGGAAAAGTTGGATAATCGCCCGGGGATGCGAGCTTTATGGGTGTCGTTCGTTGGCATAATACGAAGCATCATTTTTATTGCGCTTTTAAAAAGCGAATTCCGATTTTGCATCGCACGAACTTGGCGATATTTTTCGGGATCAAATGCCAAAATGTCAAGGGAGAATTTCATGCAGCAAATTTCACGGTCATACGATAATGCAAATACAAGTATCAGATCATCATTTAACCCAGTTAATAAACTGTGTTCCTTATTGTTCGAGCCTGAATTCTATTATCGTGCCAAACCACGAAGCGATGGGCACATAAAAGCCTACTATAAAAAATAGGATCGGCTGCCAAAAATTCTACTAAACCAACATAGAAATTATAGACTGTAATAGGAGCTGTCTTTATTCGTGCCAAATCCTGAAAAGATGTTCCACCTGTTACCATCATATACAGTCGATGGAATAGAAGATGGCTTGTATTGAAAATTAAATTTGTGCTCGATTCGCGGACGATTTTTTAAAAGTTGTTAAAAGTCTCACGTGGTCTGCGGGCAGGGCATCCTTTCAACAGATGTCCATCCGGAGGAGGCGCAGGAGCGAGGCGGCAGCCGAAGGGCTGAAGCCTCCCGAAGAACTGGCAGCCCGGCCTGGGTGCGCTAGCACCGGGCCCAGGGCAGGGGATCCCAACCCGACGCCGCGACCCCACATGATGTATGGCCAGGGAGCCGCATTCCGAATCCTAATGTGTATGAAGAAATGATGTATTATTCCGGTGCGGCCTTACGCTGTAATACTCGCTTAATAAGTTTTCTCCCATGCCGACCCCTCCCCCTTGACATTTTTACGAACCGATAAATCAAACATTGCCAACCTCGGCGGAAAACAGTCGCAGTATTAGGACTATTGACATTTTTTCAATGAGCGTGACATAGGTCTTTATATTTTTATTATTTATAATCAATTTCATATATGTATTATCATTCAGAATAAGAACGCACAATAAACGAACAAACACACATTATATACATTATACACACAAAGGACGATGGACATTTTGAAGCATTCAATATAACATTATATTATGAAATTAATGCATTTCAATTAAAGAAATTGTTTTAAAAATGATTATCTTTATCAATGAGATGCATTATGCATTAAACGATATCAAGAGACTAGGACTTTGATGAGCAGAAAAAGACCGGACCGCCCAAAATCTTTATATTTTCCATATTTAATATCGATGGTGTATATCCCTATCCATTTAATAGACTCGTGGAATATTGCTTTTCTAAGCATAACTGCATTGAATGGTGATATTCAATGAATATTGCAACAATAATGCAATTCATTGCATTATGTATGGCTTTACAATTCATTAAACTGGAAAGATCCATAATAGAAAGCCTGAAATTGTACAGTATTCGATCGTCTATCGAAGATATGATGATTTGAATTCCCTATTGATGCATTCATCTGGATGGCCCACTGAGTGATCATTCATATATTTCCATGAATGGATTTTGATCAATAGGATGAGTTATTGAATTAAAAATATTAAGTTTGGATATGATTATTTTGCGAACAGACAGACATACATTTGGGTTTTTTTTATACTGTACGCCGATTTAATATAAGGGCGTCGATCTGTCAGAAGAATCCGTCGTTGAAAAGTGAAAGTGTCGGGGGTCTGAGAGGTGCGACCAGGGGTTGTAAAGTTGGCGGTCCCTGACTCGGGCCCCCGTGTATCGATCGGTCGCAGCCGGCGGCCTCCTCACTCGCCCGGCGAGTCTTCCGCGAGCCCCCGGCAGAGCCGGCCGCTCGGCACCCCAATCGATACACCCTTTATATATCAACAATAAGTCGTAACGATACATAATCACTAGGACAATAACCGAGCTCACGGCTTCGGCACATTGTTAACGCTTAAGATAATTAATATTATGCATATTTTAATTGATGATTCGGGCCCTGTGCATGTGCGCGCGTCGTGTTTATGTGTGCGGCACGCCGCCGGTCATACCTAATGCACTGCTGACTTCCATCGTCAGGTAGGAAGACATCTTCGCCCGTGGCATGAGATAGCGTCCTCGCGAGGATGGCCGACGTCGCGGACTACTGGCGGGGTGGACAGGTAACTGTCATCCACTCGTGCTCCACATAACCCCGAAACGACTCACTTTCCCGCACCGAAAACAACCCCACGTTATTCAAAACGCCTCCGACTATTTCCATAATTATCATAAATTCGCCCTCAAATCTATCACAGGAATTAATTTACAAAATCTATACCGCCCGCGGAAAAATCAACCCCATATGATTATTAATTTAAGCCGTGTTTATTTTGTCCTTGCATATGATGTACGGTTAAATCGCGTGTATATGCGATACGAAATGTCCTTAATTATTCAAAAGGCGATTTAAGATAATAAACGTAAATAATACAGTTTTTCCACTGTGATGAAATTTAGATTATTTGATATACAAGGACGAAATTTTATATTTAATCTAAAAAAATATTCGCCTTTTTATGATTAATATTAGTATTAAGGATAAGTTTAAATGTCGCAAATTCCCGCCATAATTTTCATTCGTTATATAACGCTCGTACAACAAGGATAAATTGCATTTTATAATGTAGAACGGCATTTTTATAAAAATTATTGTTGCGAATCGATCTCCGATTTATCTATAAAATATAGGCTTAATTACGAAATCTTAAAATAAAAATATTTGATTCAACGAATTATTAATCATATTTTATACATATAATATTAATTGCATCTAAAAGTCTTTGCCAATTGTTCAAAAATGAAGTTGAAATATGTACAAATATGATTGTCGAATTGTGTTTCAAAAGCAATTTATTCTTAAGAGAAGGTGCCAAAGATCTATAAAGATGATAATCCATCGGAGTCAGGTCTAGTGAATAGAGAGAGTGTAGAAGTTCTTCTCATTTAAATTCTCTGATTTTTTCAGACGTCTTCTTTGTCTTATAAAGTCGTATATTGTGTTGCAGAATCAATAAATTGTTCTTGATTAATTATCGACGTTAAACTCTCAATTTTGTATTTATCTTTTCCAAACTACTAACAGTACACATCTGCAATTATTATTTCGCCTGGATTCATAAATTCACAATGAATAATTCCTTGAATATTTTTTTATCCTCAATTCGGTGCAAAAAGGATTTATTTGGCCGTCTTAAGAACAAAACTCTGCAAGTGTTTCGTCGCTCTGCGACAGTTCGTGCGGCATCCAAACCCCTATTCGATTCTTCTTCCTGATGCGTTTTAAATGCTTTTGAGCTGTCGAACGGGGTGAATGCATCCTCTGCAATAGTCTTTCGGCACTCAATCGAAGATCTGTTTCCATTGTGGCTCTCAAATATTTCGTCTTCAAAATATTATTTTGAAAATATGCCCGAAGTAACATTAAAGCATCGAATGTTTCATAATTTAGCCTGGATCTGATTTTGGAAGTCAGAAAACTTGCTGCTGAAAATATACGCTCAGCTTCCACAATCGTTGATGATATCGAAATCAGATATTTAAATGCTAGTTCGAATTGATGACCGCGTGAGCCCTCATTTTCGTATAACATCATCGATGTGACTGATAAAATTCATTTCTGCTGAGACACGGACCCCCGATTTCCAGACAAATTATTTATTTCCGTCGCTGCAGATGAATATTTATATACTATAGTACTTTAATGTGCTTAGTAATTATATTACGGAGGAATACAAAAAATCTGAATCCCGTATCTATTATATTTCATATCGATATTCCCATTATTAAAGTCGAGGTGTAGTAAATACATCACCGGTAGGGAAATGTTAATATAACAATTTAAAAAACATATATATACTATATATATATGTATACATAGATTAGACAGTTACTGCCCCTAGGCGTCGCTCAAGCTCGCCAATTTGTAGATACGCCACTGTTTTCAAGCGTCCATATTTTGACAGAAATGTCTCTATTTGTCATGTGGTTCCGGCGAAAATAACGGTTTTACCGGTTATCGGTTTCGTTCCGATTCGAAGCCCCGTCGATCAATCCATTCGAATTGTACACGTTGTGTGTCAAGTATTAATTCAAAAATCTCGCCGAGCATGCGAACACAAAGGTCTCATCTCCGTCTGTAAGCCGACAAAACCGAAGATTTAATTATTATATCGTTTACTCGTACATTATTTTAAAGCTAAATAAATAGAGACCTGCTTAATCCGGCCGTAAAGTCTAATAAACACACGATAAAATATGAATAATATGACTTTGAACACAAAGATAGTCTTTCAGACGCAGATTAGCGCCGCGATGCGAAATTCATGAGTCATGTAACCTGGATCAAATGTCTAGGACGCTGCTATACTTTAAGTTGATTCCCTTCAGACCAGGCTTTATGCTTGCGTATTCATTTTTTGAATAATTTATCAAATGTTGCTTCTTTTTGGGATGTTTTTGATTTTGGAGAGCGGCGTCAAAAGCATCTGCAGCGCGACCACGGCAACCATTTATCAGGGGTCTCTTCGGTAATGACTTTGGCACGGCAGACGTAATGTAAAATTAATTGTGGTCTACGAGGAATGGGTGAAACTAAACGTTTTATTATGGACGATGCTTTGCGATTAGACACGGGACATTAATTTTACATTAAATACAAATAAAAAAATATTGTAAATTGATCGGATTGTGTCAATTTATTATAGTGCAAATGTGTATGTATGATTGCGAGCACATGCATGATCATACGCATAAATCACGCTATAGAAGCAAAACGCTATAGAAAGAAACAATTTAACTTTGCTTGAGTTTTGACTTTGAGGCCTCAAACAAAGTAGACGCTATAGGAGTTCATTATTATGTCTTATATATCAACTATTCTGAGTTATTTCAAATTTAATTCAGCCGACAGAATTTCATATTTTCAACATAATACATGAAACATAATTCAGCGAAGTGTTGTTGCAAGAATAAGAAACATGGTGGAAACTCGCGGCACTTAAGTGATTAAACTGATGTTTTTTTAAAAGTAATATTCAAAGTGCAATTTTGCATCTTTTGTAATAAATATAATATACATGGGGATAAAATAAAATATCAGGAAGGCTCGAAATTCCCTTCATTATTTAACACATCTTCCCATCGCTTTGGCAGTCATTCGATCATTTTTTTGCAAAAGCTTTCCGGCTTAGAAGCAAAAAAACGATTTTAAATGTGTTTCCACTTCAGTTGAATTTTTGAATCTTTTTTTTTCTCTCAGACTGTGTTCCATGGACCTGAAAATTCTGAATTTATGTTGAATAAATACGGACGTTTCTCTTTTAATTTTCGATGCAAAATGTATTATGAATGGCGTAAGGGTTGAAATTGGGGATCTTTTCAAGAAAGGCATTTATTTCTTTTTAATTTATGTTTAGTCACTCGTATTTGTGGTGTTCGCTTAAAGCTTGCAGTATCTATCCTATCCAATAACACCCATTCTATTCGTTTTGTTGATGAGTTTTAAATGTATTTGCACAGTAGTCTATATGGATTCCAGTCTGTGATAACTCCTCGATTGTTTGTCATGGATCTGATTCGATTAGGGATTATAGTCATCCCCAGAAAGTCATTCCGTTCTCGTTTCATCCCTTAAGTGTCTATTGCCAGATTTAAACTTATAGAACCAATATTGGCATCTGTGGACTGTTTGGCATTTTAACCCTAATCAAAAAAGCAGCATACAATGTCGAATGTAGACTTTGTTAGGGATGTAAAACTGCATAGCGAACAGACAGACATACATTTAATATGCTATTATAATTGTTATAAACTATTTATTCATACGAGAATTTTTGAATTGTTTTTTTTAACAATCAAGACAGTTACTTTTTAATTAATGTTTAAATAAATAAAATTTTTATAAAAGAGTAAATGATTGGTACAGTGGGAATTCCCCTTCATCCAAGACGTATTAAACCATATCTGATCAAAGCTCTATAAGGTCGAAATTATTTTTGGCTAAACATTTCAAATTATTGCCTGCGCAGAACAAAATCGAAGACATAAAGAACACGAAGCGAGATTTATTGGTGCTCCAGATCTGGCCGTTGTTTGAAAAACTGGGATTTAATATCGTCTCCCAGGGACGACTTCGAGGGGCTGAGCGGCTTTACAGCCAGACCTTTTTCCATCAAGGCTCACATTCTTCATGTTTTAGCCCCATAAACGGCCATCCCGAGACACAAACGTCCCTGTAATTCGCAAAATAATTCAAGATTCATGTAGCTCCTACAAGATGTCTGGAGCGTGCATCGTCGACACTCGTCGTTAATTGCAGGGCCCTCGCATCCAGAAGGGGCCTCCGCCCCTCGGCCCGGCTGATTTACAATGTTGATATCACCGGTCTTGAATCTTCTCACGATCTTCATTTACTTCGCACCCGTGAATTATTCACTTCAGCCCACTTTTAAAACTCACCCCCGAGAGCCTAGATAAAAACTTTTCTATTAAAACTTCGGGTCTATAAAAAAAAATAACGAATTCTACAGGGATTTGGACCTGGGCTGATAACGAAGTTATAATTGCGGCCGAAAATATGCGCCCATCCAATTCCAGGTGCCATGAACTAATAATTAAAACCCTTCGACATCGTAATTATATTGATAATGTATAGAAATGTGTAATGTTTTCTCGATGAGACACATCCAATATGATTTAATTGTGGCCACTCAATATTGATTGGTATCTTTCGTAGCCTTCGAAGAAATGGTGTCCCATAATTCCATTTGCTTCAAATGCATACCAAACAGTAACTTTTTTTGGGCGTAGACATCTTTCCTGAATAACACAACGAGTGAAAACACTATCAATGGGTTCATGTCGATGGATTTGATTTTATCATAAAATGCTTTGGGAGTTTAAACAAGGCTATAGAAAGGAAGGAGCAGTGAGTGATCAGTGAATTCTATTATATTCATATCGATATTCCCATTATTAGAGTCGAGGTGTAGTAAATACATCACCGGTAGGGAAAGATTAATATAACAATTTGAAAAACATATACGAAACCGCATACAACAAAGTTAAGCCAGCAAAATATTCTGGAGCCTAGGTGATCTATCTTACTTCATCCCTTATACTTCCCGGACCTTGCCCCAACCGGTCTAGCACATATTCTGTTCTTTTCAGATGAAAAAGTGAATCACTCTATCGAAAATTTCTTTTCGTCTAAATCTGCTAAATTTTATGTGGCAGGTATTGATAATTTACCGGTAAAATGGGAGAAAGCTATCACTAATAATGGTGAATATGTAGTAGGTAACATTGCTTAGTATTTTGTCAAAGCAAAATAATAAATGTTTTGAAAAATAATCGGCATTTATTTATGACTCGACCTAATAATATTTAAGCACAAAGACTCAAAATCTTTATAGTCTGCTTGTTAAAAGTAGTCTAGAGTTCCTTGAAAATGTCGAATTGTAAAAAAATCTATCTACACTCTTTGGCAACCTGACAAATCAAATTTGGGTCATGCTATCAACCTACAAAGTTGTATTGCTAATATTTGAAATGTCACGCGTTTGGACGCACTTGGAACGAATGCTGTGATATCCACGACGACTTATGCAGTCTCAATTCGATAAAATTTGTCCCAGAATGACCACGAGCCGGGCGCACTAATTTGGATAAATTGAGATAGATTATTCAATTAAAAGCTTTATTTTTTGCGGGCATGTAATTTCGCTTAATACAGGGTACGTGTCACCTGAGCGATTAGCCCGAATCGCACGAATCCCCAGAAATCCCCGCACTGGACACGCGAATCCCCCGGGATCGCCAGTACCCTCTGAATATAAACCGGAATATGCTCGTTACGAATTACGCCCTCGCTCGAAATTAATTTCGAGCCAGTCATCGACGGGTTTAGTCGGTGCTTTTTATCGCGGGGCGCAAATAATCGCGGGGATTCATATGTATTATTTGTTGGAGTCCCTTCCGACCGTGCGGGTTGTGAATCTTGTCGGGGAAAAATGAAACGAAAACAGGACGCTTCGCATCCTGGGAGAGAATAGCGCAATTCGTCACGCTGATGGATACTCTACTGCTGTCGGATTTAATCAGGTTAAGGAGTAGGAACGAGGCGGACCCGACGTGTTTTCAATCATGTCATGACGCTTTCCTTAATATTCAAGAA